>UELU01141282.1:0-28051 GCA_900490025.1 Megastigmus dorsalis
CACAGGAACTGACACACTTACCCTATATTTCTTTTTTTTTCTTTGCACTTTTTTCTTGGTGGTTCGATCGCGGTAAATTATGGTTTAATAAATTCTTGCCGGACTATCAATCCTGCTATAGATATTTCTTTTGAAACTTCTTGGATAATATTTTGTTAGTGTAGTTTGTTTTTGCTGTTCTTCCGCGTTCTTCTGTTTTTCCGCGCTCAGGTATTATAATCTAACGATGTATAATAAAACTTAATTTTTTTCATGATAAAAGAGCTTATAAGCTATTCAAAGTTCTCATTGTTTCACTGCATTGAATATTATGATTAAAAATAAAAAATTAACGTTTATCGATTGAACTAGAACAATGTGAGTCAATATAGAAAAAAATAATTTACATTATAGTATTAAAGTTATTTAGGTACACGGTTAATTGTTAAAACCCAATAATTAAATTCATTAAATTAATTGAAAACTGAATCTATCGAATAATAATTGCCAATAGTAATTTAATAAACAATGAAGTAATTGTATTCCGTAAAATTTAATATAATCTTAAAACAGTAACAATAACAACTTTTGCTAAAATAATATACATAACTTTAACGCAAATACACTGTGCATATGCTACACATTTTTTACTCAAACCAGAAAATTAATCTGTAAAAATCAATATTGTATTATGCCAAACAAATAATTATAATTTAAAATACAAAAAACCCACCGGATCCCCTCGTCGCTCATCCATCCAAAGAAACCAAACCACGCCGCAAAAGCCGCGTCGCAGAGTCCTTAAAATACCGCGACAACCACCGTACTTTCAAATTAGCAGCTCCACATAGAAAGAAAAAAAAACATACACCACACACCACACAGGCACACAATGAAACCGTGAGCACAAGGAGAAACACGGTGCTCTCGTACACGTCAGCAGCGCAAAAGAGCTGCCTCTACCTCTGGAATTTCGGTATACACTGCACACACAGAGCACACAGGCGCTCCGAATTTCCTCGAGCAATGGGCATTATCAATCAGAATGACAAGCGATGTATGGAGGAGAGAGAAGTAGCAGAGCAGTCTGGATTCATTCACGCTGCCAATCAGCTCTCCGCACCGCCGAGAGTTCGCGAGTAACTTTGCTCTCCCGGGAGCTGCTGCTCCTGCTGCTTTGGCCCCTTTCCTTTCGTTCGTTCGCCCCGAGTGTGTTTGTTGCCGTTCCCTCCGCCTCCGCCGCCGCCGCGCCGCCACCACCGCCGCGTCCTTTTTTTCGGTGGATTAGCTGACTATATGGGGCGCACAGGCTTTGAAAGGACGGAGTAGATAGTATAGGTTCGGGGAGGGTGACGCAAAGTCACGGGGAATTGCTAAATCGAGTGTTCGTGTTGGGCGCCGAGGTGGAGGTTGCGGATTGACGGTGACGAATTTTCATTAGCAGCTGCACCGGGATGTGCGTGCGCAAATGTGTCTGGTGGTTAACCAACTAAATTGTTGCCTACTCTAATTCTGTATATAAAAAATAAACAGTTGAATAAACAAAGTCCTCGATCAACAATCTCCTTCCGCTAATTTTTCATTTAATAAAGTCTCGATTTCCATTGCTCATTTCTTATATTCTATGTCCTTTTATTAAAAAACGAGTTATTAACTAAAACATATATTTGCTAAAAACCTATCAGAAAATGAATAGCCCTCATTCATTCTCGCAATCATTCCACATCGCGCAGCAGCAGCAGTAGCGGCGCACAACTCGCGGATTGAAAATGGGAAAACTTTGGCATTGTGACGAACAACGAGGGGAAAATTGGCCTCTCAAAAAGACAGTACAACGAGAGAACTACTTCTATACATATATAGAGCTGAATCAAGCGACGGGCAATTTGAAAGATTAATCGGCGGGGAGCTGACTATTTAGCATCAGCCAGTGAATTCTATATAGATTCAGCAGCTATACCGAGTGCAGTGCATTATCAATGATTTCTGAATGCATCCTCGTGTATCCGGAGCACACGTACACGCACTTGCGCGAACGGATACGCGTTGAAAAGTTTTTGCAGAAAATACAGTGTAGGTGGCGCTTTTTGTACTTGGGCACAAAGGGTATGGAGGTTCGTCAGGGGGCCCCCGCGGCTCTAGGTGAATTCGTATAGCAATTCTCTCTCAAAGCTGGGACGAGAGAAGCCCGGGCAAAACTGGCACGGAAAAGGACCCGTGTTTGGCGCACACAAACAAATTTTTAATTTTGCAGAAAGTGACCCACTTCACCTACACCCTTATACATATGCGCCTTGCGGATACAAGTCGAGCGAAAATGGAATTTCATTCCCCGACAGTTGGGAAGGATTAAATTATTAAATGTTAAATGTTTGACGGGGAGCGCGGATGTATAGCGAAGTTCGAGCCGGCGCGCGCGGCTTTTTAATGTTTGCGCTCGTTGTGAAGTTCAGCGGTGTTTGTCAATTTCCCAGAAAAGCTTGGCAAAATTTTGGTATAAGTAGCGGTTTGGCGAGATTGAGAATGTAAGCAGATAATGGCGGTCACTAGTAAAGTTGAACCTCATCAGACTTATATTTTCACGCCACTATATATTGCGTAAAATATCAATAAAGTGATAACTTGTTGTACTATAATAACTTATATAAATATTTAAAATCATCGAATTATAATTCTGAGAAAGAAATTGGCTGAATTATACATTTCATAAATATTATATTTAACCCGAAACGGATCTTAACGCAAAATCATGGAATACAATTACACACAAGAGCGGACCTGCTATCATAATAAAGCCGCTATCAGCACACTTTATCTCTCGCAATCGCGCGCCGAGAATATTTGATTGCGCCACCGAAATAGCTTCAAATACGCAATTTAATTAATACTCTCCGAATGAGCTTATATATAGAATATAACGCGAGGACGGAAAAAAAAAAGAGAAACAAATCGCGATGCGCGAGCATTCCAGAAATAATCTCGACGAGCTTCGCATCGGCGAGCGGCGAGCCTCTTTGCGAAATATATTTCTAGGATTATCTCGATCTGAGATGCCCAGACGAGATACATTTGGCGCTTGGAGCCCTCCTCCCTCATCTCCCGTTGCGAAGCATTCACGGAACTTACTATCGGGGAATTGCAATTTGCTCTCTTACCCAAGAAGTAATTAGCCATTTACTATTCACCGTTAATTACAACTCTATTTCCGCGTGTATCTGCATAAGCAATGCATATACCGAACAACAACAATTCCACAATGCTAATACACCAAAAAGTGAGACTATATACATACGCCTACAACTTGTTTAAGCCATTTAAATGCACAAGAGTTTATTCGCACACGCGGTATTTCGGACCAACATAATTAGTAAACTATAATTTTGTTCGCCCAGACCGAGAGAGAATCGAAAGGATTAACTTAACGCATTTGTTATATAAAACGCATAATGCCGCTGGGCGAATCGTTAAATTAACTGCGTAAAACTTTATATATTTTGCCAAATTGATTCTATCGATTCGGCGGATTTGTACTTTCGAAATTTTGACTGTGCGGCGCTACGGGGAAAAGGGATTTTATCATTAAAGCGGCGACGGTACGGGCTTTCAGTGTGTACACCAGATCGTTGCGAGCGAAATGACAAAAGCGCCTCTTTGGTATTATATACCGGACAGCTAGTAAGCGTTACTCTTTTTAGCCGGATTTTTGAATGCTATATACAATGCGAAATTAAATGGTTGTGATAAAGTTTATCATTGAAATATTATCTTTGCGTCTGAATTCATACTTTTAAAACGTGATATTTGCGCCTTGTATTCATTTTCGAAATATACAGTTTAATCATTGTTTTATAGAAAAGTTCTAACGATAAAAAACCTTAAATTTGGAAGATAGAAATTTCAATCTCTATTTTTACAAGGGGTATTTGGCTTTAAAAATTGCAAATAGATGCACCCTTTTTTTCTTTACAGTATAAATATATCATTTGAAACGTAACGACACCGCTTAGCGTTACACTGCAGAAAAGCTCCAAATGACGCGAGCTGACGGTCGCAGTACCGCGGCAAAAATTCATAATTATGCAAAATTAACATCGACAAAAAAGGGAGTGGGGAAAGAGGAGTAAGCGAGTGGAAAGCCGAGCCGGACGTGCGGACGCGACAAAAAGCGGCCTCGCAGCAGCAGTGTGTAGATGAGGCGAGTGGCCGTGTAGGAAAAGAGAGAGAGAACTAAATCTAAATCGCGGAAAAGGGGAAAAAGTCGACGTTGGCGCGCAGCAGCACTGCTGAACGTAATTTCGCGCGAAACTCGAGCTTTTAAAAGCCTCCGGGCCCCCGGACGAAGTCATCCGAAAAACTAAAAGCCCTTTAGGAGGTGCCAAAGGCATACGTGTCAAAGTCGTTCCCTCCCCGTCACACACGTTTACGTACTATTATGTGGAGACTTGGCCGAGTTTTTTTCGTTAATTTTTCTCTTTTTTGTGCCCCATGCGCTTTCTTGTGCGCACAGGCCTTTGCCTACAGGAAAGCGTTGCGAGTCAATTCTTTCGCTTTTCTTGTTTGTTATTCAGGTTTTTATGGGTGAGGCGTAGCTTTTAACGATGTACTTACTTTTCCATCTGGACTGCATACTTTGATTCCAGCTAGCGAGACGATCAGTAGGACGGATGTAAATCGATCGTTGTACTGCAACAGAGAAATAAAGATTTTTATTTAGCATTGTAAAATGCAGCTGGTGGAACAAGAAAATACAAGAAACTTATTTATTATTTATTATCTATTGCTATTATAGCAATTGAAAAGAAAATCATCAAAAAATAATAACTTACAAAAAAATTAAATGATAAAATACTAGATTATAATAAATAAACTCAATCGTAACTTATACATGATGCACAGAAAATAGTAATAATACTATGATTGATCTAATAACCCTTGCAGCCAGCATCATAATAAAAAAGTATAAACGCGAGCAAAGCGACTAGATCCTAATAATCCCGCGTTACACCACACGCCCAACAACCCAAATCCAAATAGGCAAACTCGGAGCATCAGCTCCAGAGCCAAGCTCGCATATACACACACATCCCACCCGCAGCACGCACCATATACGCTAACAACAATAGTCCGCCGCTGCTCGAGTCTATGCGAAGAAAATGCCACAGTTGCCATTCCCATTGTCTTACATATACTCCGGCGCCCGAAACTACTGCACTCAAGATGGTCCGATTTAATAATGTCGACGAGGGAGAGAGAGAGAGAGAGAGAGAGAGAGAGAGCTGATGGAGAGAGTGAGAGAGAGTGAGAGAGGGAGAAAGAGGAGAGGCAAGGGCATCGCGCATAATCCTGTCGTATTGGCTCGCCTATTATCATCGTTGAGCTTGTGCACACTGCACACACGTATCTATGCACGAGTGCCGCCACCGCGCCGCGCGTATAACATATAAAAGCGAGTCTCTCGTATACCGCCAGCATTCCTTAATTAGATTATGCGGTGGCTGCGCGCCGCGTATACATATAGACGACGCGCCGAGGCCTTTCTTTATGCTGAATGGAAGAAATTGCGCGTGCGATGGGGCGAGGCAGCGAGTAAGCGCAATTCCGCATGCATGAGTTTTTGCGCCTGCCGTGAGGCAACGTCAATTCCAGAGCTCACATATATATATATACTCCCGTAATTTCGCGCGTTTGTTGTTGGGGCTTGCGTTGGGTTGTTTCGGGATGCGCTCGAGAGGCTCTTGCGCGTGGACTTTAAGGTGGAGCGTATATATATACTCTATGTATGAGAGCAATTAAAAGGATTTCCGCAAGATCTTTTTTTTTCGGGCCGCGATAATTTCTTTTACTAAAGTGTTTTTCGGAAGTTAGTCTATTTTGTATCTTTAACATTTATATTTATATGGCTTGATCCAAAGTTAAAGTGCAAATTAGGTTGGGCGAAATATGATGTTGAAATTGAAAATTTAACCGAACCTCAATGTGAATTAGTTAATCAGCAAATGTTTTGCAAAGCAGTTGATAAAATAATTTCAAAACTGCAATTTCAAACCTATGATTATCTTCTCCGTGCGGAACAAACATTAATGTCGAAAAAAGCCGACGTAGAAAGCAAAAGTCAGTTTATGCATAAGTTTGAAACATATGCGTTATTGCTCATCATAAACCGCGAATTACGCGGCATTTCCATAATCTCCCACCTCGCAGATACGAAAAGAAAGGACTTAAAAAAAGAAGGACTCTCTCGGTCTCGTTTACATCCACATTAACACTATATGAACTCGCGGCAGACGACAAAACCCGCAGGAAGAAGGACATTAACGTATACACCCCTCGAGCCTTTACCCTTCTCGTTCGCACAAAAAGTCATCTGTTTTACCGCGAAAAAAAAGGAGGCTGGAAAAAGTGCATCAACAAGCGGACGGATGCACTCGGCCAATTCGGGGGATTGAAAAGTTGGCAGCGAGAAAGAGAGGCAGAGCAGAGCGTCGGAGGCTCATTGTTGAGTCCCGTTTGTTGTAGGCGAGACTATGCAGTCTAGAGCCGCGAAACCGCGAGGGGAGCGAACTCTAAGCGCGGGCGAAGCGCTGATTTGCTTTTACTTTCTGGGAGGCGTGCGCGACGTGTGCGTCTCTTTTTTGGGGGCTCTAACTTTTGTTTCGGCTTTTGTTTTGCGCTTAGTTGGGTTCTATTCTATTTTTTTTGCAGAGATTACTCTTTTTGAGGGATGCTCTGCAAAAAGCGTGAAAGGACTTTTTTTTACATTGTGGAATCTAAAGGGGTAAAGTGGTACTAAGAGCATAATAGATTTTTCATATTTTTCTGATTTAAACCGTACATTTTTTACATTTCCTGCTTTTCAGTGAGTGGTAATTTTTTTCATTTGTGTCTTTTTGTAGGATTTGTACGTATGTACGGATTGTAAAACATGTGCATGCTCCGCATTATACAATGAGAGAAGTGCTCCTGTAATATTCAGAATATTATAAGAGAAACGTTCCAGTATCCGAACACGACCTTTTATCCGTGGAAGAAAATCGTTAATAGCTTTTTACGACTTATATTTATTGCAGCATTCTAGCTAGACAGCCATAAAGTAGAATTTAGTTTGGTTTTTCTTTTGACAAATGTCAGTTATAAATTTTCGAAAATTGAAAAATTTCATTTTTGGTTTCATTCATTAGATACTAAAGTAGATTTTCACAAAGTTTGAAATGATAATTTTTAACCGAAAATATTTTCGAGGTTATTTAGAAAATAATACATTGACCTGGATGGAATATTTCTTATCTCTCAATTAATTGTTAATATTCTAGGGACCCTCAAAGTATTTTTTAAATCAATGCAGAGTCCTAAGATATTATTGTATCGTATATAAAAATTCTATCTAATTTTATTGTCAATTCTTTTGTAATACGTAATTGAATATGCCGAAAATGCACTTTTCCATAAAAGCCCATATTAAAAAAATGAAAGATGAAAATATTTATTTCTCTGCTCCAAGGTATCCTAGCCTTCTGAAACTTGGTGTGGATGCTTTTTATGTAAAACTTAACCTGTGTACAAAGTTTCATCGTTTCTTTCTATTCACTATAGAACCTCCTTAATTAGTTTAAAGTCATTTTGTAAATATGGCTTACTTTTATCTTACTTGGAATATATTCCTACAACGTTGCTTAAAAAAAATTTTATCATTACAAAGTTTCTCCTATGAGTAAGGAAAACATCGTTTCTTATTAGGAGCACGCGGACTACTAAGATCTTGTGGTGCAATTATATTGAATATTGCAAGAGCGTTTTTTTCAGTGATAAAAGTATTTTGCTGGTGCATACTATGCACTGCCCTTCAAAATCATACATTCATATTTTACCCTCCTCTTTGTAAATTTTCCACGCAATCTGAGAGTAAGAAGTCGAACAACAAGTGCTGTATTTACACAGTTTTTCAAACACTACTCTAAACTTCGATCAATTAGTTTCGTCAATTTCATTAGTCACTGTTCATCGATAAAATGCGTCACTCGCAAAAATCCCGTAAAAAAAGAAACACTAACAAGAGATCTTTGATCTCGAAAATAAGGCGAGCGTGTCCCTGTCACCCAGCCGAATCTCACCCTCGCCATAAAAGAATGAAAGAAGAAAAGGAAGCAGCAGTCGTAGCAACAGAAGAAAGGACAAAAAAAAAGAAAGATAATTCACCGGGCAACCCTCATTGTTTCGTCATCCCCACCCTCGGCATGTACACCCTCTCGGCCAAAAGGACAAAAATCATTCTCTCTCCGGAACTACAAACGGCCTCTGGACATGATCACCTTTCCCATACACACGTCTTTGTACCTTGACACACGCGATTTCCGGGGCTTATCCAAAGAAGAAAAGAAGTACCACTCACCCACATTTGCATAAATGCCACTCGGTCAATTTCCACGCGTCGGACCTCCTGAAAGGACCTCTACGATCTGATATGCACCTTTACGCCAAGGAGGATTTGTATCGACGTTATATACACTATTGTTGCTTTTTCCCTGTGTGGTTGGCTTTTCGGCATTGCCAACTTTTACTGCTGGAACGAAAATTTGACACGCCGGAAAAAGTAGTTTTCGGAAAAAAGGACGCGTCGTTACGCCGCGGGAAGTGTTTCGAGTTTTATTACGCGAGTGCTAGACGGTTTTTTTTTCTGTTTGGTCGCCAAGGCTCTATTGGAGTTCTTTTTTTTTCGGGGACATTAATTGGATGCTGTATACGGGTGGGTTGGGAATTTCGGCGAATAATGCGGCGTGTTGCTCTGGAAAAAGAGTCGCTTGAAATATATCGTTTTAACGGGATTTATTTGGAAATAAATTTTAAAAGTTTTTTTTTTCAGCTTTTAGGAGGAAGAATTTTTCGGGTAAAAAATATGTCTACTTGTTTACTTTTTTATTGGGCTACAGACTTTTATAATAGTTGCTACAATTTTCTAGAGGGAAATTCCACTTTTACGTTTTGCTATTTTAAAATTAGCCTTTTAAAATATTTCTTTACCGCTATAAGCGTTGATATTCTAGAATATTCCATATAATCAAGTATACTATGATTTCCCGGGAAACCGGGAAAACTCGGGATAATTAAAATGATGGCATTTAATTAGCATTTTATTCTCATCTTCGTGAGCGGTTCCACTTTGCAATCTTATTATGCGAGATTTTTTCATAGAAATTACTTGGAAATTGCCAGTAATAACGTTGATATTTTTTTTAGAAAAATAATCCTCACCCAAGGAGAGCATAAAGCCTTGTCTTTTATTAATAGGATTTCCTCTTTTTTATATAGTTTATTAAAAGTTGCAATTTCAGTCTCGCATTATCCGATTAAAACACCGAGAGTTTATATAAATTGCATCGAAGGCAAAAGTACTTTTCCGATTTTAGGTACTACACGAGATGTATAGAAATTTTAAAACGGTGTCATGAAAATTATTTTTAAGTCGGTAGAAAGCCGTGAATTTTAATGCAAAATTCCAGTTCAAGTAATAACAAAACGGTTTAAATGTTCAAAATAATTTTCCCGAAATAACTTAAGTTTGATCAATGCAGGGAATTAAAGAATAAAAGTGAATGCAGTATAAACGGACTTTGACTCTTAACGAAAATGAGCAAAAAGAAAGAATCGATTCCGATAGACAACCGCATGTCTTCCGATTGATTTACATAAAAAATCCGAGTCCATTCCCTTTGCATTCTCAAATGACACGGCTAGTTGATCCTATCGGGGAGCATCAAGGACAGAGAGTCGGATCACTGCTGCTGCTGCTGCTGCTGCTGCTGCTGCCGAGTCCCACATGAATTATTCACAATCACGTCAACGGTCGCGACGCGTCCACTCATAAACGAACATTTTCGGATCGACATCCTCTCCGTCCTCTCCCTTTTATGTGCTCCTATCAATCTTTTATTATTTTTTCTGCTGCGCAAAGCTCATCGCTCTCCCTCTTGTTTGCTCTTAAATAAAATTTAATTAATCTCTTGGAAAAATGATGAAACGGGCGGACAAAAAGTGGTCGTATACACCGAACATAATATAACTTTGTTTATTGAAGTCCTACTTTACTACTTGCGTCTTTCGGATCGATTTTCAGTAGAAGCAATATTTAGGGATACAAAAAGTTAGATTAATAAAGGATATTTACCGGTGAAGTGAAAATTTTAAGAATAATCTAATTGTATAAGTACAATTATTTATATTCTTGATTTATATAACATACCAATGTAATTAATTTAATTTCGTTTGTTAATGTATCATTGATTTTCCTGGTAAAATGTGTAGAGTTAGTTGAAATAAAAGCCAAACACCCTCTAAATTTTAAGTAAATAGCAATACATAGCGAAAAATCACGTTAAAAATCTTGAGGGTGTTTGAGCTTACATACTCAGACTTTAAATTCGGATTCAGCGCGTCAAAATACGTAATGATAGGTCGGTCTGGTCAAAAGTACAGACCACTTCTTTATTTATGCAGGTGCTATCTGTGTTATATAGTTTTTATCGTCACATAATATAACAAGCACGAACTGAGCAGAAATAAGGATGTAAATATAAATTGGGACATTCACCTTGTACATTACAACTTACTGTGTAAAATCTCACTCTTTTAAAGTATAAATTTCACTCTGTATATAGATTACTTTACTATAAAGGCCTATGTTTTCCTTTAGCCCATCATAGAAAGTGTAACGAGATTCCAGTCAGATTTTAGCTAGATTTTCTTGATATGTTTACTATCTGACTATATTTCTGGCCGGCAACCCTATCACATGCACATGTGTACAAATATAAATCACGATAGAAAGTGTATATGGCCACGGACTGCAAAGAACGGAGGAAAATTCAAATCTTAATATTATGTAGATATCAGCCAAAATGTCTAAACAAAAACAACCTCATATGATGATTCCATCAAAGCTCCATTCAAGCACGTACAGTGCACCAACTCGATCCCCAGCATTCCCCAAAAATTCCTCACCACCGCTCTCTTCCCGATTAGCATAACAAATTGCATTAAATCGAATCCCTGATCCTTCCCTTATACACCCCCGGATATGATCTTCCGTCAACACAGACATACCCACACAGCTCGAGGGGTGAAAACATAAGCGAATCGCTTTATGGAAAAAGAAGACATTTTTCCTCCGTCTGCTTCCATATCCTTATACGATATAAGTCTCGTAGGAGCTGCTGACTCACGCTCTCGTTACACAAGGAGAGAGAGGGGGAGACTGAGAGAGTGGAGGAAGGGAAATATACACGCACTAACGCGCTTCGAGTGACTTAGTGCGCGGCGACGACAGCGGCGGCGACGGTGGTGCTTTCGAGCTGCTCTAACGACGAAATTGCCCGACGAGTATATGAGACTCTCTGTCGAGCCGCCTAAGTGCAGGAGCACGCCTTTGTCACTGTATATATAACAGAACCGCTTAGCCGGCTGCTAATCAAATTTCGTACACGCTCGACCATTTCTTTTTACAACACTTGCGTCTTTGACCAAAACCACTGGGCGTACATTTCTTATTTAACAATTAATCTTGTCAATTTTCAATTTTATTGCAATACACGGGGAAAAAAAATCGTAATAAAATGGTAGTGTTTTGTCATACAATTACAGACTGCCGAAAGTGAAAAGATTACATTATGCACTAGTAATTTTTTCTAGAAACTATATTATAATCGTTATTAGAACATTTCTTTTCGTGCAGCAACATATTAGATTCAAACTTAGTAACATTTAATGAAATTTTTAAAAATTTATAATTGAAGTTTTCACAATAATTGATGACACAAACTCACATTTCAAAATTTTCACTGAATTCGATTGAAACACGCAATACAAACAAAATCGAAACAATGCACAAATCATTTTTCAAACCATCCTTCGCACACGCGAGCTTCTCCTCGGATACACTACTGCAGTAAGGGTCCGCAGTCTCGGTAGCTGTTACACATCGCAGACGCGGCGCAGAGAAGCGATAATGTCCCCGCATCGCACCGAGCGTATATAACGAACTGCTTACGGATTTATCGGCCTGTGTGCCAACTCGACTCTGCCGCGCCGCTCTTCTCGTTCCCTTTGCACACTCACACGTACGCGTCAGCCCCCATAGTGCACTAGTCGAAAAGAAAGAGAGAGAGAGAGAAAGAGAGAGAATTTACAGTGTTTCGACGTATTGAGTAAAAACCGGCTGCGCGTCGAGCCATTTATCGCGATTTTATTGGGCCTCTCTCTCTCTCTCTCTCTGAATGGATTGCCGACTGACGCTAGCGCGTACGAGTGGAGGGGGAGCGAGAGAGAGAGAGAGAGAGAGAGAGAGAGTCGGGGAATCGAGGGGCCGAGAGTGGATGAGTAATAGGGGAAGTTTTAATTTTGAAAGTGACTCGTGCTCAAACAGACGGACGTCGACGGACTCTCTGGCAGACAGAAAGTGTGTGTGAGAGAGAGAGAGAGAGAGAGTGAGCTGCGCCCACCTCTGGCTAAAAAAAAGAAGGTGGATGATAGAAAATAATGATGAATCGGAGGAAATATTTATTTACGACTGACGAGTTCTGAAATTAAGCGGGTTATTTTCTCCATCGCCCGCGGAGAGTTCGGTTCTCGTGCTCTTCTTTCTTTTTTTTTCTCTCTGTTCTCCACCTCCGTTTTCCGGTAATCGACGCATTCGTCACGCGAGCTGATAGTAAATAAAGAGATGAGAAAATGGAATTGCGGCTTTTATTGGTTCACTTCTGTGCGTTAGTTTGGATTTATCGAATAATTACTTCGAAACAGCTTATTTATCCCAATAATGAATAGAACATGCTTGATCTCGGCACTGAAGTAGCGCTTAAATCGTAAGAATTTATAGATCTTAGATAGGTACTCGGATTTATATCTACACGCGCACCATGCATTTACGTGAATCCAGTCTATATATGTTTTTACAATTACACGCACTGCTTTGCATTAACTGCCCATTAACGCATATTTATTAATTTCTATAATGCAACGCGCCATTTAATCACCGCGCAAAACAAGAAAAATCCTATACATTTGATTTCGAGGGAATTAATTCGTGGCAATTATCGCGCTCACTAGGCTACGGCAACTATAAATTTTCACATAATTAAGACATATCTGACTCTGGTGGCTGTCGTGCAGCCGCAAATTCACCCCGAGCGTTAATTTTAATTTAAATCAGACCAAAGCAGCATTATAAATTCAAACTGACGTTTATTACACGACGCGTGAAAAAAATGTGATCCATCACGCACGGATCTTGTTAAAAGATTAATAAAATTAAATAAGCCAGGTTCGAATGAATCTGGAGCTGATAAGATAATATGTAAATATACTTGTTACATGCTTGTAAAGATAGTCAAATCTAATATTTGTTTTTACCGGTCCAGTAGCGATCTTAGTAAGTCGACGTGAATCTTTGCATGAACGGTTTAATTAAGCGAACAGTTATAATCAGATTATTTTACACGAAAATCACGATCGATCAAAGTTAGCTGAGCTCAATAAAACGTTATTCGCTACAATGCAGCTGTAACACTGTATAGCAAGTCTTGGAAACAAGATAACACTATTTGCCCGTATTTCCGAAACTCGGCCAAATTAGAGCACCTCGTCATCTCGGCGAAACAAGCGCGTGGAGCGCCGCGCCGGTCAGTACGGAGAAGAGCTGCACAGCGTCCGAAAGCAGGCCAACTAGGGCTAATCGCGTCGCAAACTCCTTAACGAAGGTTCAGTAGCTCATACTCCGCGTACAAACGTTCGTATGCAGGAGTCTGCGCAAACACACACGAACGCACACAGGGACAAACTCACACACACACACACACACACACACGCACACACGCACAGGCGCACATGCACACAGGCACACAGGCACTCACGTGATCTCCTGCCGAAGCCAATTACAAAGACGCGAGCGGTGGTGGACATGGAAGTCTCGAGGACGAGAGACAACAACAGGTTACCGATCTCCCTCTCCCTCTCTCAACCAATGACAATCAGAGAGAAGCCGATTATCGATTTAAAAGCCGCAACGGCTGAATTACCGTACACCAGTCCAACGTTTGACTATTAGGGATCTTTAGAGTACAGAGTAGTTGTGTGTTTCCGTCCCTCCGCTAATGAGCCGCCGCAGCAGCTGCTAATAGCCCGGGATTTCGCAAACCGAGCACGAGGAGGAGTAAACGGTGGATTCCCGGTGACGTCGAGAGAGGAGAGACAGAGAGAAAGAGAGGGAAAGAGAGAGGGAGGGAGAAAGTGAATTAAAATGGGCTGCTTGTGGCAAGTTGTGGACGAGCAGAATGGAGGTTCGTTACCGCCCTGATGGTCGACCGTATTTTTGGCTCGGTTATCAGCGGAATGTCTCACGTACAGTCTCATTCTATCTCCTATGTTTCCGGTCTTTTTTCTTGTTTACACTGTTTTTTCCGGCTTCGTGGTCTGCTGTTGAAGTGGATGTAATGGGGATGAAGCAACTCTTAATTTGACACTTATTTTCATGATTTTCGTTATCTGGCACAAATATACTTTTAGGATTATTAAAACGTAGAAAATTGAAATTTTTAATAAAATCCTATTCTACGGTCATACAGTGTTTTTTTTTTTTTAAATAAGCATTCAGATGTACAATATAAAAGTTTTCTTTTATTTTCATAAACAAATTTTTATTTAGCTGATCACGCCATGAAAGTCTTTTAAGCTTTACAATTTATAACGATGAAATAAAGTCTGCACCGAAGTTAACGACGCTGAAAAGGATGAAAGTCTACGATCGCCTATAGAGTAGCTGAAATTTCACAAAAGAAAAAGCGACAAACAATCGATCAGCCGCAAAGTAACAACAGCGCGCCCGGCATACGTCAAGTTCACGCGCGATCCGGCAAGCAAGCACTTAACCCGACCGAACAGCGCCGCTACCATCCCAAGTCCTCATTCATCCTCGGGGGCCGCGCACTTGAGTCTCAACCAGCGGGTGATAATCGAAAGTCAATATCTCATCGCTTTTTCGCGGGGCCGCATATCTGGCGTGCAGCACGCACCCCTGCACGTACACTCACACGCTGAAGCAATTCAATCCAATCGACGTACACACATGCCACCCTTTCTCGCCTCTGGAGAAAGTGCGAAAAATCAGAGAGAGAAAGAGAAAGAGAGAAGGGGGCATTAGCCAGTAGCTGAAACGCTCGAGAGTAAGAGAAGCGAGCATCAGTAGAGAGAGAGAGAGAAGAGGGGGGGAATAGAGAATCAAGGGTGGAGGCTCTCGAGGTTGTTCTCTCTTTGGGTTTTGAGTCTGGGATGGCGGTGGTGGTCGTTGGGTACGAGTCAGTGCTACCGGAGCGTGTCTGATTCGCGCATTGAGCGGGAGAGACAGAGAAACGGAGTCAAGGGCCTCGGTTTTGGTAAAGGCACCGCTGCTGCTGCCGCCGCTGCTGCTGCCGCCGCTGCTGTTACTAGAGTAAGCCCCGGCTTCTCAGCGAGCGAAAGGCTCTATCAACGCGGAACGCCTCTCCAGCACTGGAGCGTCAAACAATTATGCCCAGAGGGGGTGGGAGAAAAATTTTCGTGGTGGAGTCTAGATGGAAGCTTTGACGAGAGATGCTACTGCTACTGCTGCGGCGATCTTGAGATTGTTGAAGGAAAGTTGTGAATTTGATGTATATTTTATTGCGCCGATTTTTAAATGATGCTGAGTGTATTGTATTCTTCATTGACTGGAATTCGTCTATATACTGTTTCACGAAAGATCATTTTGATATAGAAATTTTAATGCCACGCTATGATGTCTCAATTCTGAATTCTTAATCAAGTACTGATTTTGCCGCTTTAAATGAATCGTTGATTTAATTCGGATATAGTAAATACTGCATCGTCTTTGTGTTACATAAGTGCTTTTATACAGAGCCGTCCGGCAATCAATGTGCTTACAAACTAATCAACGTCTTAACGCTAACGAAGAGGTAACTGGCAAACCCAGATTGAATTCACCTTGATTAGTTGATACAGTTACCAGGTAGTTTCCCAGTAATTATTTATTGATGAAGCTAAGTAAATTAAACAATATTCAGACCTCTCGTTACACTATGAATTATGCTAAATATGTGGTAACCAAATCAGTGGAATATCGATATTAAAAATAAGTAGATGCATCTAGAGGTATAATCATGTATAACAACAATTCTCCATACATTACTGTAAATAATAATAAACTGCTGTTAATAGATGTTAGGAATACCGTAGTTAAGGGGATGTCGGAGCAATAAACGTATTTCTTTATTCGATTATATCTTTTTCTATTAATGGTAAAAATGAATTCTGAGAGTTACTTGCTCTAGTTCTCAACATAATAAATCGTTTTGTGTAATTTCATGTGGTTATGGTTTATCGTTTTTACAAAAACTTGGAACTAGTAAGAGGTGTTTATTCATTGAAAGTTAACCTTAAAATTATGGATATGCCTATTACTGCGTGTAACTTTTTTTATTTATAATTTTAAGAAATATTAAGAGTTAGGAACCCTAGTGCTAACTATAATTAATTATTCTGTGCAATATGAGGTTTGTTGGACTTATCGTTTTTCCAAAAACTTGGAACTACGAACTATTGAGGAGAGGCGATGCTCCGACATCCTCTTAACGAATTAAATTAAATTTAGGGAATGATGTTATACTATGTTGAAAAACTAAGCTCTGAACAATGCCTCAAAACTGTATTGAATCTCCGACAGAAACCAAGCCATCAGATAAGAAAAGTGCCACGTCCCAGTCGATGCATCTTCCTTTTCTCTCTATCTGTCTTCCTCCCGACCAAGTCTAACAGTAGCACAATAGCAGGTGGTGCAAACGCTGACAAAGGGACGAGCCTATAGGTATTTTTTTGACAGCCGTCAACTTTACAGGGTCGCGATACCAGCAACTGCTTTGTGGCGGTTTCCGCGAGGTACACCCAGTGAGAGAGAGAGAGAGAGAGAGAGAGAGAGAGAGAGAGAGAGAGAGAGAGAACATACGCCTCGGTACACATTGATACAGAGTCAATACCCTCTGTATACGCGTCTGTGCGTGAGTATGCCTGGGTGTGTGTGTGTGTGTAATTGCGGAATGCCTCGCTTCGTCGTGCTAAATTCCAATTGGAGCATGTGATCGGGCCAAATGATCAATCGTTATGGCGCGTTTCGAGCCGTGCGTCGCATGTAAATTATTAAAGTTCGCTCTGGCGTATATATACGAGAGAATACGCGTTTCATCGGGTAGCAGCAGCCAAGTCGAGTGCGCGCAAGTTTTCAATTAAACTTTGGTCAAACAGAACGAGCCTTTCTTTTTGCTCTTCTGCACTCGTGTTCTATATCCGTTGGTGGGTTTTGTAATATACGAACTATATTGGAAATTATCATTGTGGGTCAGATTCACGGTGTAGGAGGATATACTTTGACGGCGAAATCAAATCCGAGGATGGACGACTGTAGTCGTTAGCGATAGGTTAATTGGAAAATTTATTGGTGCAGTTTAGGTTACGCTGACAAGGGGTTTTGGCTTCGTGTCGCGCGTTTCATTGATAACTTTAGATGAATGCGTGGGGTGGCGATGGGTGGCTGGATTAAGTTAATTATGTGACTCGAGGCAATTATGAAATTTCATTGGTTAATTATAGTTTATGTTAACGTTTTAACAAATTGATTGGTATATGGACGAGTTAGGATTAAGCGCTACACGTTTTCAGGTTTCCCTTTCACGCGTGAAACATAATTGGACAATTTCTAGAATTCTAACGCTTTTTGGGGAAGTCATTTGTCATTGATTAGTGAGTCACAGCAATATTGATATGTCGATGCAGAAAATTAGAAGTCTATTATTAAACACTGTTTATATACATATAGATCGATAAGTGTTATCAATGAATAAACGTATTTAATAAAATAAATAATAACCCTAAACATACACGATATGCAACATCAGTTGGTGATTCAAATTTACACCCTACTTGGATACTATTTCAGCCAGGCCGCAGTGCGAATAAAAAAAATATTAACGCAGAAAACGTTCATAGCTATAGTAATCAAGCAATTCCACGAGTTTAGCGAAACTGCCTCGGCAGCATTTCCGCTCATAGTCTCAAATATCCAAAATACATCAACTTTCTTACAGCCAATAACTGTCCCCCTCGGTAACTCGTGGTGCAGTGCCCCGAGCGTCCCGTAACGTCCCATGAAACTTCCTTGAGGATATATGCAAAGAAAGTCACATTATACCTCGGGATGATTTTATCGTGTGTCATTAAAAGCAACTAACGTCAGGTCTTGAATTTCATTCGCAAAGTTTCTTATCACTTGGTGGTAGCTGCGCAAAAAGAAAGGCGGAAAAAAGGTAGGAGTATATAGTAGGCGAGCGGAAAAAAAGAAGAGGAGAGGAAGCGAAGGAGCAGGTAAGTACTTTTTACGGTCTCGAATATAAGGCCGCGGTCGGCGAGAGCTCGCGCGCGGCCCGTATACTAAAACTCGCTTGCTTACACGCGCAATGAAACTTAAAACTCGGTCGAGGGAAATTCGAGATTGGTAGGACTGTCTGTGCCGATGGATAATGCACACGTACGTAACGCGGACGGGAGCAGTGGAGGAAGAAAAAAAGAAGGAAAGTCGGTATGGAGCTGCACACAGCCTCCCGCGAAAAGTTCAAGTCGTCGCGTGACAGGCTTTCCGTCTTTAAAGACAAGTTCACCGTAGCCGCGAGCGCTCTGATGTTTCAAAATTTACGGCTGCGCCACCGTCAAACTCTGCCGTCAATTCTCCCTCTCCCTCTCCCTCTTCCTCGTTTCCGTAGGCAGGCAAACGCTCAATCATTCACGAGGCGCCGGCACAATGTCGTCGCGCTTTAACGTTTAACGACACGCAGCCTTCTCTCTCTCTCTCTCTCTTTCTCTCTCGCGATTGGGCACTGTTACAGCTAGTGTACCCCCGTCAATCCGCCAATTACCAGCAGCGCTTCGGTATGCCAGCCGCGAAATTCTGAAACTGCGGGGCTGTAGGCGTGGAACGCGGCTCTCGTAAATTTTTTATGGATGAGTATAGAGGCTCTCTGGTACAGTGTGTTTTTCTTCCGCGAGGCTGTTACCCAACTGCTACTGCTGTTACTGCTGCTGCTGCTGCTGCTGCTGCTGCTGTACGATGTCTTTTGTTTTACACGTCGAACGTGTGAGGGGTGAGCGTGATTTTCACTCTTTGCGGTCGGAGGTTAAAGAGAAAGAGGGACACTTTTTGTTTTGAAAGGAGTTTGAGGCTTGTGGCTGTCGATTATGGGCTGGTAATTTGGAGAGAGATAAGGGGGTTGGATGTGCTGAGCTTTTAGTGGGATCGTATTATAGCACCGGTGTGAGAATTATGGTTTTGACGATGGTGGAGAAGGAGCGGCGAGGGGGAGGGGATGGTTTACGGGCGATGCTTTTATGTAGATGGTGGGGATTTAGGGCTGCTGCGTGATTGGAAATCAATAATTTTGGAATCTGATGTTTCTTTAATCTACCAGCCGCGTCGACTTTAATTGCCGGCGTGTTCAATAGACGGTAACTTCTTTTTAGCTTGAAGTTATAGTTTCACGTCGTTAAAACTTAGTTTGAAAAAATGGATTTTACAAAGCTTACGCGTTATGATTTTACAACGCTGATATTTCGTTGAAATGTGAAACTGTCAATAATGAGGTATCAATTCTTAATAATGAATATATAAATTAAGAATGAATCTTTTATTAATTAATTTTTGTTAAATCAAGAAAAATTGTGCTGATTATATTAAACTGAATTTACTTCTCAAGATTTTCCACAAAATTTGCAAAATAATTGTCATTCGATTCCACATCCTCTACTATCCACTTCTCGACATATTGAACTTTACCTCTCACAACCAAAGCTACTCCGAAAAACCTATTCGGCGCTATCAACGATCGAAAAACGCTCTTACCACTGTAGAACAACGTGCACGCGCTCGGCGGAAAGAGAAAGAGAATCCCTCGGAATTGAATCCCATTCAATTACGTTTCGAAACATTAGCAGAGAGCAGCAGCAACAGCGGCAGCAGCTCTTTCCAGCTCGTCGTGGCTGAAAGCGAAATCTCGTAATGGAGCGTCCAAGAGAGCCAGCTACTCTCTCTCTACATATATATATATATATATGTATCTCCTTTACACTGTCCACTGCAGTTCCCCAGTCAGTTTTAATCCATTATTATGAACTGTGAACGGACGGCTGGACGCGGTGTGCGCAAGCTCTCTGACACATATCGGAAATGACAGACGGAAATTAAAGCGTTTTGGACGCTCGTTCGCGGCGTCGTAAATGGACGCTGTACCAGCTTTCGCTCTCCCTCTCTTTCTCTCTGACGCCTCGGTGCGCGTGGGCGTTTTACGGCCGCCGCCGCCGCCGCCGCCGCCGCCGAGTTGGTGATGGTAGTGGCTGCGACGCCGGTTATACCACTGCGTGTCGCGAGAAAATTGATTTCGTTTCACGCGCGCAAAGCCCGCACGGGATAAATTGTTGCTTCGCTATATATTTATATATATACACGTGGACGTGGATAGTTTTGATCGTTTAATTTAGATTTTTTTTTACTCGCGAGCTAATTCCGCGACTGTCAGACTAGCGTGATTCGGTAATTATAAGCTTTTGCCTTTGCTATGGGCTCTTGTTATTGACAGGAAAATCATTTTTTCGTTGTTTGTTGTAGTCGTGTGGAACGGAACTGTGCGAGAGTTTTGAAATTGAATCTTTTTTGTGTAGCTTTGTTAGAACTCTTATTTTTAACTGGGGAGCTCTATTAAATCCGAGAGACTTTAAATCTTCATTTTTTTCTAGTTTACGGGAGCAAACTTAGCCGTTAATGATAAAAAATTGAAATTTAAAGTCGTAATTTTGCTGTAGGTAAAGAATTGTGTTCTAGATTTCATTGAAAGTCATTACATTTACGTCGTTATTTCTTTTTGGTGCATTATTTTAGTTAGCATCCTTTGAAATATCGTAATCAGTGTAATAACTGGCAGTGATTAAAATAAATAATGATTTCTTTGTATACAATTAATCTAATTGAGAACAAAACATATTTATTGAATATTAAATTTAGTTTTAATATCGTCAACGCAGTATGACAATTTACTCAATTTACAAAGCTATTAGCTTCTATGATAATCATGACATTTTTAATGTCAATCGCAAAGATATGATTGGCTTTTATTAATTTAGATGCTATAACTGTTTCGTGATAAGAATTTGCAGTCACTCACTTGTCTCACTGCTATTCAAAACTTTCCATTGTCAAGAAGATCGTTTATATAATTTCAAAAGTTCTGATGTTAAGCGTCAACTTCAGTTTCGTTATCTAAATATCATGAATTTCCAGTCCACGAATCTTTTAAGCTTTCAAATGCCAACCACAATTATCCTCTTCCTTACATAACCGCTTCTATGAATAAAAACTCCTTCCTACTCCAATCCATCATGCACGAATCTTACGTAAAGAACTTCTTCTCTAGCGCAAAAGCGGCACATCTATCCAAATCTCTCGGTATATCAATAATATCGCATCGTCCGAAGCTCTGCAAACTCCCTCACTAAAAGAAGACATCTCTCCCGATGGTTGCACAACATCTCGCTTGATTCACCACCGAATAAAAATTATTACGCGAGCTCGGATTGCACAACCAGTAGTCCCTCCCGTCCTTGTAACCGAACGCTCTTCTTATATATATATACAGAGAGAAGGAATCGTACGCACAACGGAAATAAATAGAGAGAAAAAGCAAACAGAGCGAGTGGGAAAATTCAAAAGAGTAGAAGACGTCACCATCCCCTCGGCTTCTCCTTCCTCGTGCATACTTCAGTCGCGCAGTCGCTGAATGGCGATTCGACGAAGCCATTCTCTCCCCCTTGCCTCTTGTATCGCACGGATATCTAATACCACTCTCCAGCGATGGCTGCATAGAAAAGCCATGGAAGAATTTTCGGAAAAATTCGAAATGCGTCACACCATTAAAGCCCGTACGCTTACGCATATTCACGAGCACCCGCGCGTGTGTATACGCGGACCCTCTCCACCCCCGTCGCACACACAATGGGGATCCACGTTGCCATGGGAATAAGCCAGCATCCTTTAATGGAGAACCATTTTCCGTCCCTCTCTCTCCATCTCCCTCTCTCGCGAATCGAACGCCCTGACGTCCCGTTCCACCCACATAGTATCTACGCTGGAAGGATGAGCCTTTATCGAGTTTGCATTCGAATTTGACGCCGGCCTGCATTTCTAGATCCTTGCGCAACGCTTCCTTCCTTCCCTTGCTCTCCTTTCTTAATGGATATGCTGCTGCTGCTGCTGTTACGGTTGTACCATAGCTCGAGGTATAATGCCGCAGCGACGTTGTCCGCCGGCATTTCTTCATACCCGACCATGCGACCTGTGGAGCGGTTCGCTGCGCTGTTTGATTTATGCATTGCTTCAGACGTTTATTCCTGCGGTGTATTGGAAAATTGTGTACTCGATGGACGTTTATTTAGGTAGCGGATGTGTTAGATTGAATAGAAATGGTATCCCGTGTTTTAAGGACTTTTCATCAAATAAATTTGCTTGTTCAGTGAGGAAGCTTTGTAGTGTTATTTTTTTTTCAAGAATGCTTAAAAACAGGTCTTGATAGGATTAGAACACAAATTGACGATAATTGAGAAAAAAATTTTTTCGTGTAGTGTATGTGTGTGTATCCTTCTATATGTCTATTCTAATTGTAGGAGATAATTTCTACGATCAGGGCGATTATCATTTTTATTCAGGGCAAGCAAACGAACTGCTAAATGATAACGCGCGAGGACTGCCGGGAGCGCGAAGCTCAACCCATTCCGAACGGTTCCACGTAGTTCGTGTCTATTTTGCGCATATCTGGGCCTTGCGGACCGAGACGAAGAAACAACGTTTGCTTGGCAACATATGATATAAAAACCCCAGCGTGCCAAGCACAGGCAGATTTTGTCTTGGAACACTCGATGGAGTTGTGTCTTTTCTGTGATTATCTATTTTAATACAGTCAAAATTTTGTATTCCGGGAAACATGTAAATCCACCATTACTGTTTTAAATTACAATAATTCCACTCTGCAAAGATAATTTAGCTGCTTCGAAAGGCAGATACGTCCCACACTGACCCACAATCTCGAGCATTACCAATCGACATTCTCATCAATTCCAAATGTTGCGATCCACCTTTATTCCTAACACACGCATAGCACAAATCTACTGGCTATTTGTAAAATGGAGCAGATTCAAGCGACATGCGGTTTAAATCTGGAAAATAACGAATTTTATACAAATTGCGAATTCCGCAAATACATCCATACATTTTCCACGCGCGTGCACGAAGCTGCGAGAGAGAGAGAGAGAGGGAGCAATTCGTTATCCCTATAAAAAGGATTTTCAATCTTCGGGCCCGAGCAATACGCCACTCGCTCCAAGGATAAAATTTAATTTCAAAGCAAAAATTGCTTCAACGCCCCTTTCCGCTTCTCCTCCCCCTTGCGAACGTATAAAATCTCAACCCTATATAAACAGGCTCTTTTCCCATGCAATATCCCCCGAAAAATCAAATGCACCGGTGGACGAGGCTAAATACGATAAAACCTAACATCTCCGGCAGTCCATCGAATCGAAACAATGGACAGATAAATCGCAGCTGCTGCATAAATCACCGAAAGAATTTGTCCAATGGCCTCTAACTCTCGCTCTTTATCCGCCTCGGTCAAACGGGTCACAAAGAAGGACGGGGGCGCAAAAAAAAAGGCACGAAAGAAATAGTGCAGGCGGACCGAGTCCGCTCGCATGTTTCAGGCGGATTTATCGTCTGCGTACACACCTACACACACACGGCTGACGTCGTCGTCGCGCGCACGGGGAAACATATTGGCGCGTTATTAAATTCTTGCCTAATTCGCCGGAATAATGGGGGAGGTGGTGGGCTATCTCTCTTTCGAAATTCGCGGACTCGAGCTATCGATTATTATGCCGATACCGGCGATTCTATCCAACGCCCAGAGAGAGAGAGAGAGAGAGAGAGTGAGAGAGAGAAGGAGAAAGAAAAGAGGAGATCGTGGAGCTGAAAAGCTTTAACGACTGACTAATGGAAGCTCCGCGGCGTATAACAAGGAAGCCGAGCGATCGTTACGGTGTAGGGAGAGAGAGGAAAGGTATAGAGCCTGGGAGCTGACATGGTCAAGGATAAAAAATGCCTCTGCGAGAGCCAGCAGAATTGATGGGAGTTGCCCGAGAGCTTCGTGTACGGGTCTATGCTGGTGTTGGTGCTGGTGCTGCTGGTGCTGCTGGTGGAGGGTGAGACGACGGCGCTAAGAGGAATTAAGCCCGATGAAAGCGACGGTGACTCGTTTCACCGTTTTTCTCTGAATACGGCTAATTTTGCGAAAAAATCGTCTTGGCGAATAGAGTTTGAAGAATTTCGAGGTAGCATTGTTATGGCGGTAGACTGAGAAGATATTCAAAATAGAAAAATTTTATTTTTTTTAATCTAAGTGATACACAATGTAGTAAAATTATTTTGCTATAAATCACTTGTGATTAATATAAAAAACCGCTGCCAATTTATTGACACTTAGCTTTCGCAAACTTAATTGTTTGTTCTAATATATATGTGATATATAATTTGTAAATAATTAAATAATAACATAATTTTTAAAACTTACGATTTTAATTTAACCCAGAATTATGCAAGGAATTTTAATAAATAACGTTCAAATTTTAGTTATTATTAAAATGTCAAACATATTTTTAAATTTTATACCAGCTATCTTAATTTTAAACTAATAATAAAAATATACAGAGTGTTAAAAAAACAGAATATTATATTCTATATTATCGGATACATAATATATAAAAAAATTTGAATAAACAACTGTTTACATATATAATCTTCTATGTTAAGAAAAGGATTGTTAATTACTTTTTTTAATTTTCAAACACCTTCGTCATAATTTTTTTTTTTAGAAAATTCGCTTAGAATCTTTTAAGTTACAGAGATTTATATACTCCATTTTTCTTTTTGTTCTAATAAAATCGCGTTTATAGTAAACCATAGCTACTTAATAACATATTCTTAATCATTACGTTTTTAGTAAATTAAATTTATTTCATTAATTAATCTCTTTAAGTTCATGAAAAAATATTTAGATCTTTGCGTATACCATAACCAATAAATTTTAAACAAATATTTTTAATAATAATATATTTTTTATATACTTAAGTTGCAACGCGAAAAAAAAACTAAAAAACTGAAAATAAAAAGTCTTTATCGTTCATAAAAGAAAAGAAAATCGATCAATCTTAAAATTATTTCTCAACAGAATAAATAGTAGATTACGCCACTAGGGAGGAAAAAACTTGCACAGTCAACTCATATAAATTGACACCCGAGCTGAAGGCGAGTTTTTCATTCATCGATATAAATCCTCTCTAAGAAAGCAATAAAACCGTTAACACTGCTTGAGTGTATGAAATATTTTAATTTTTTATATCTTTTTAACGTCATTGATTTTATTAGTACGGGCTATTACTGTAATGATTGAAAGTACTGCCACCCAGAAATAAAAATGCCAGTCACAGTGCCACGGGCTTGAAAAGTGCGTCGATTAAAAAGTATACAAAGTATATTATATTTTGTAATAACAGCTGTAAAAATTTCCAAACGCCATAAAATGTAATTTCTGCATAAAGATTTAATATTTTTTTCTCTCTCTTTCCCATCCTCGTACGCAAACAGCTAACAACAGCTGTAATTGAAAATTCAGCGCAGTTTATTTAACGACCCGGTCATAACATTATTAACGCATAAGAAAATCCCGTTAAATCACCATAAAGACCGATAATCTCGCAATTCTTACGATTTCGCTGTAGCTGCATTAAAAAAAACTACAGGCACAATAACGCGACCCGCAAAAAGAAAACAGAAAAAAGCATATCGATACCCCTTGTATGCGCGAAACAACCGATATTTACTGCAGCGCGTTTCCGAAAGAGAAAAAGGGAGGGAGGGAGAGAGTGAGAGAGAGAGTGAGAGAGAGAGAGAGCGTGAGGGGGCACTCGTAAAGTGCGCGTGCATTATAATTTCTCTCTCTCTCTCTCTCTCCCCCTCTCACTTTGAAGCACTCATGATCACTGGCTGTACAAACACATCGCTATAAGAGAGGTGGAAGCGCTTTGAGAAATATGATATCGCTGTGAAATACGATCGGGTAATGCGATAAAGTAAAATCGAATTTTACGGGAGAAGGAGGGGAGGGGGGGAGGTGCGAGTGTATGGCGAACGTGAAAAAAGGCGGCCCGACACTCTCAACTATAAATTCGCGTTTTTACGGGCCCACGCGCGGTCCTGACGATGATGCGCTGCTGGTGCCGCCGTTGCAGTGCTCGGATGCATATATAGCCACGAGAGGGACTGTGCAATTTTGTGCAAGAGAGGGAGGGAAAGAGGAAAAAATGGCTAATTTTGATAATGAGACTTTGCCGGCCCCTGCTTTACGACTACGAAAAAGGGGGAGAATCCGTGCCGATAATTACGTTTATTATACGTATGGGGAGCTACCTTCGCAATTGCTCGTAATTTAAGTATTGCGCTTTTTAATAAATTTACGGAACGGCGACGCGAGAACGGCAATTTCGTTGATGGTTACACACGCTTGAT
This sequence comes from Megastigmus dorsalis, assembly GCA_900490025.1. Classification (NCBI taxonomy): domain Eukaryota; kingdom Metazoa; phylum Arthropoda; class Insecta; order Hymenoptera; family Megastigmidae; genus Megastigmus; species Megastigmus dorsalis. Next base: position 26,699 of record UELU01141282.1, read on the forward strand.
AAAGCGAATGGTAGATATTCTCTATCAGAGAAATTTGCAAATGTCGTCAGACGATTTTTCGTGCATTAAAATTTTATGATATTCTACTATGCCTATCTTATCTTTTTGTCGAGAGGTGAATTTGATCCTCATGTCATACGAGAATTCATGAATTTCTCGAATAATCTCTATGCAATATATTATTAAATATATACAGAATTTAATTTATAAAAGCTCAGCATTGCTTTTTGTGCCTAGAAGAGATCATTTAAAACGTGCAGAGCAATTTTGCGCGAAGAACTAATGAAACATCCCGTTCGTGGAAAAAATGCGTCGTGATAAAGAAAAATGCAGCGGCTGTAAAAGCTGCGCAAATTAAATGTATTTAATTATTTCTCGTTCGCATGGCGCATACTATTTTTTCTGTATGTTTCAAGCGTCAAACAAATAAAATTTTTAATAATTCATTTATATTTCAATACCAGAAATAAACATTACAACCATCCTACGCTGAAAAATGTCGCCAAAACTGTTACAGAAACAATTTATTCGAATCGTCATCCGCAAAAGTCATCAACCCTCCTCTTAATTATTTTCCAATCACCTTGCCCGGACAAAAAAGAAACCCCCATCCTCTCGGTCACAGCCCAGGAAAATCAGCTACAACGCGAAAGCACCGAGCGCACCGCGACATAATCAGGCGCGATAATTGCGTCGTCGTCGCCGGTAAATAAGAGCCCGCGTAGCGCGTGCATCCTCTTGCTAACCCTCAAAATACTCTCCCGGCATCTCTCGGCGCAGGCACACATACACACAAGTCCTTGGGTGCGCTAGTAATTGGGAAAGTAATTGGGTGTCCTATCTGCCCCTCTGCATAGTTAATGATCCATCCCCACTCCTCTGCAGGCGTCGCTGCTCTTTGTCGCGCCCGCCGCGTCTCTCCCAGCTCTTACGCGCGTATATAATTAAGAAGCGAGCGGTGGCAACAATTTACGCGAGCCATTAGCGTCGCTGCTGCCGCTGCTGCAACAACAACTGTCCGTTGCTCCTCGCTGCTGCTCTCTGGCTTTTCCGCCATTTCCCCGCGAGAGAAGCGTCCGTCCGGATACGAAAAGCTACATCTCTCTCTCTCTCTCTCTCTCTCTAGCTTCGAGGAAAGCGACCTCTTACGATCCGCATACTTTCGTGTTCTCTCTCTCTCTCTCGCTCTGTGTGTGTATGTGTGTATGTGTGTGTGTGTGTGTGTCGGGGGTAGACAGTGGCTCTTGTGTAATTAATTTCGTAGGGCTTTAAGTGCTGGGCTTCAGTGTATATAGCGCGACCTGAGAATTGCTCGAGTTCCTTTGGCCTCTCTCTCTCTCTCTCTCTCTCTCT
>UELU01141283.1:8276-41816 GCA_900490025.1 Megastigmus dorsalis
TGCTAGACCTCCGTAATAAAAATTACTATACTTTCTTGGATTCTTTCCTAAACTTCAAGTCTGTCCCCAAATTAATGAATAATATAGTACTTTTTCTAGAATCTTTTTAGAATCTTTCTAAGACAATTTCTCTCAGTGTATGGTTCAAATTTGTAATAAAATAATTTATTTATCATATTGAAAAAAAATAGAGAAAATATCGTTTTTTTAACTACCGAAACCCATGTAACCCCTTAAATATAAATTAACGTGGTGCATGAAAAATACAATATTTAAGTTAAATGACCCAGGGACTGTACAGGACTAATGAATGGATAGCATTAATGTCTGGACGCGTTCGACCAATCACAACCAAGGAAATTGTCCAGACACTGCGGGTGTAAGTAAAAACGAGTGATTACTAGTACGTGTTCTTAAGTGTCCATTCACTGGGTATTTTACCTTATTGAATATATGTAAATTTCTACTTAGTCCTACTTGTAATTAATATCATATGGGAATTGCAAAGATGCCATAAGATATAATTAAATTATTTTCAAATTAATATATTTATTTATAGTTATTATGATAATAATTTCATCATAAGGATATTCCAAAATTTACAGAATACTAAAACCAGGAAAAGAAGATGCGGTGGATAATATAGTTCGTTTCGGCATAACCTCAAAAATACGCCCATTTATGATGATGCGATAGCCGCTTCGAAGAAGCAACTCCTTACCTGAGACTACTTACATCGGTTTATTTTAAAAGAATCTTGGCTTTTCATTAGTTTCTGACAAACATTATATAGGTGTTTCTTATTAACTTATGGGTAGGTACGATAAATGAGTTAAAAATAAATGTAAAAGGACGAAATTATCAAAGCAATATACAATTATAATTATCGTTACCTTTACATGTTGGTGGATACGTCTTTAAGAATGTTTAGTTGAAAAATACAAGTCTGTATTTTCCTGAATTTAAAAAGCGTGCGCGGTCACTTTTTTAGTGCATACTAATTGCTTATACACACAATTAATTGAAAACATCATTATCGCGTAACTTACAATTCCAAGATCTGCTGATTACAAGCTTCAGTATCTAAGAGTAATCTTGATATTGTCACTTCCTTATCTCCATAACAGCAGGAAAATTCATCGAGTGGATCAGATGAAAGTCCGTAACCATCGATATGTAGATTTCACCAATCGATAGAAAAGAAAGAGTGTAAAGTAAAACAGATAAGTCTTGTATTACGAACAGCGGGCGTCACGATATCTATACGCTCAAAGCCTACACTGCACGCGGGCGATCGGCGATATTATACGAAGGTGGAAAGAAAAATGTTAAGAGGTACAGGGAGAGAGAGAGAGAGAGATAGAGAGAGGGAGGGAGAAAGAGATGAGTAAAAGCCTTTGGGGAAGGATAATTAATCACAATGGTGCTTCTGCCATCGAAACTGAGTATTAAAGTGTCATCGTCGGCTGAAAAAAGCCAAAAGGGCCCCGAGAGCGACAGAGAGAGAGAGAGAGAGAGAGAGAGAGAGAGAGAGAGAGCGAGGCTCTCGAGGCTCTCTCCGGCCTATACCTGTGACGACGATGATGATGAGGCTTTCAGGTAGCGGGGGACTTCTTTGACCTTTACCTGGGGCTGTCCATGATCCTTTTGATCCTGTGTGCAGCAGCAGCAGCAACAGCAGCACCTTCTGTCTTTTCTGGTCAGTCGGTATAAGAGCTGGCGAGCAGCTCGGAGATTCCTGCGTGTGTTATAATACAGTCGAGTGGCGGCAACAGCAGCAGCACCGGACTCTCGTCAGCGCGCGAGTGGGCGTATATGAGGTCTGTGCGGCTCCCGCTATTCATTTCTCTCGCACGCCAGCCTCCTCCGCACCGAAAACTCTCTCTCTCGCTCTCGAAAGAGAGAGGAGACAGATTGAGAATGGGAAGAATTAATAAGTGACATCTCGAGAGAAAAGGTTTTACGCGCGGCGGCCCCTCTTCTCTCTCTCTCTCTCTCTCTCTCTCGACTAGCCTCAGCTCTTTTATATACTCTTTTTCCTCTATTCTCTTGATCTCCACTGTGTCTTTTCTCGCGGTCACAAGAGCTCCCCTTTTTCGGCACGAGCTCCACCTATTCCTCGTTCTTCTTCTTTTTCTTCTTTTTTTTTCTCCCTTTCAGTGCGCTCTGTCCTTCTCTCAATTCAACGCCTCGACTCTCATCATCGTGTCTTAAAGGCGTGCAGCGAGCGACGAGAGAAAGAGAGAGTAGAGCACACACAATGCCCCGAGATATTATATATGGACAGTCGGTGCTGCTGCTTCTGCTGTTGCCGCTGCCACATGCATAGCACTTGGCTTGGCTCCTACGCCTCCCTCCCTCTCTCTCTCTCTCTCTCTCTCTCTCTCTCTGTCTCGGCAGATAAAAAAGGGATTAGAGCTGCAGGGTCCGCTCGGAGAGGTGCGTCGAGCGCCTAATTAGCGATTGCGTGGTGGCCTTTGGCCTTCTGGCCTTTGTCCGCTCGAGCGATCGCACAGTATACGGCCGAGCAATTTCCCTTTTTTTCCGGCTGTCTGCGCATCTTTCTCTCTCGGTCCCGGCTCTCTCGAGAATTTCCCTGAAAGAAATCCGGCTCCGCGGTGGCAGGACCTCACCGTGAAAGAGAGTCTGCGGTTGGATCGTCGGTCTATGGCTCATTTCCTTTTTCGTCGAATCAGTCGAGCGCGCGGCAGCAGGTCGCGCGCGCTTCGCTGCGATGTTGATCGATGTCTCTGCGGGCAGAAATGGATTTGGGAGGAGACGGAGTGGGAGGGGGGGAATCCGATACTTTCGGAAGAGCCAAGGACTAGAAGGCCGCCTATACACATGCGTATACGTGTATGTATATTCCGCGGGAGCGATTGACGAGGCATCGGCGGAACAGCGATAGCTGGCGTATACATATATGCGCGTGCGCACACGCATGACGAGTCGTCGAGCGGTGAGATCGGTATAGAACTAGAGAGGAAGAGAGCGAAGCTCACGGGACGTATGCGCAAGCGGGGTTCGGAAACCGAGAGAGTCGCTCTCTTCTTCCCACGAAGTGCGATTGATCATCGGATCGATCCTTCATGGATGTACATATATACACGAAACACGTACATGTATACCTGCGCCGAGGACCTGTGTATATGTATATAGGCATATATAGACGCACGTCCAATTTAGCGATGCACACTTACAACGGCTACATATCTATATATGTGCAGGATCGAGCTCTGCTCTCCGGCACGTCTCGTTGGCCCGCGGGGTCGAGCGACGACGACGTGACGAACCGATATCCGTACCCCCTTTAAGTATATGTATATATATATATGTACCCTTATGCTATAACCGCGCGAGTGCATTCACGTGTGCAGTGCACTACCGCCGCCAAAGCTGAGCTGCACAGACTGCCGAGTCTCGTCACTCCCTCTCTCTCTCTCTCTCTGTGATGAGCTGTTTCCTCGGATTTTCGATCTCTCTCTCTCTCGGCGAAAGACGCTCGGCGTCTTCTCGCGTGTGATTGGGGATGGTATGTGTGGAATGACGGAAGATGATGCTGCGCGCAGTGATGAGAGCTGTTTGATGTTTGCGCGGTTGGGGAGGGGGATGGGAAGTGCAGCGACTCTGGCTGATGTTGAAATCGCGGCGTGAGCAGGATGGATTAATTAAAAAATTGCTTTTTACATTTGAGATGATACAATTTGGGTGAAACTATCGCAGTGGCACCCTGTTCTCATTTTTAGATGCAACCTGACAAAGTTACGATGATTTTCAATTATGTTCAACTGGAAATCGAACTTTGTTTGGGGTGTAAATATATTCAAAAATTTATACGCAGCTCATCGTTATGGCTTCATTCATTCCTTTTATGAAAACTCTAATTATTGATTTGTCAAAGTGAGAATGGAAATTATGGCATTTCACATTCATTCGACTTAATCTGTTTTTACCAAAAACCGAGAAAAAAAATCTAAGTCGATTGAACTACGATGACGCAGTCAAGAAATGTAGGCTGGCGATTCTTCATTGGAAAGTCTATCCAAAAATAAGCGATTATTCAATAGTTTTTGAAAAAAAATAAACGAGCTCATGTTATGTATTTTGGTCGGCGGCATAAGTGATTCATCGAATTGATGAAATGACCCGGCAGTGTCATGAATGAATCGTAAATGGCTTCTACATCTTATGTACAGCTTTGGATAACGCGATTTCTCATAACTTTCTTAATGCATCGAAGAGATAAAAAAGAAGAACGACAAATCGCTTTTAAATTATAGCGAAATTAAGCGCGTTTTATCAATGGGCTAGTCGCACACACACACATACCCAAATCGCGGTTACATAAAAAGGATCGAAATGACTAATTGAGAACAAGTTGTATGTATTTTGTTTTTGCAACGCCAATACGATATCAATTTATACATGCATCATTTAAAATTGATGTGTTTTTGATTATTCTCTATTTCTAGAAGTTAGTACATTTCTCGGAATATTAAAATCGATACGGAATCCATTATGGAATTGTTAACTAAATGTATGTGTGTGTGTATATATATATACCGATGCAAAAGTGATTTTTTTGTCGGTAATGGTTTTGAATCCTTAAAAAATTCGGACGCGCGGGTCTACGAACATTGATAAATTTTTCCCATAAAATTTGTTGATGTCTTTCGAACGGTATTCAATCAACTCGCTTCGAGGACTGACAATCCTATTATAATAATGAAATATAGTAGCACAGAGTGCCAGTAAAAAATGCAGTTTCGATAGATCCAAGAGAGAGTGTGTGTATGTGTGTGAAAGTGAGAGAGAGGGAGTCTGGTCATCTCTGCTCTCTTACACACCATCTGCTCCTTCGTGACGAATAAACAATGGATGAGTTATGTGGAGGAGCAAGAGAGAGAAAGATAGAGACATGCGTGTGTGTGTGTGTGTGTATAAGTGTATACCGTTGATGAAAATAAAAAGTAGAGCTCATAAAATAAGATACGAGGCGTCTGCGGACCATCGACAAGGTTCTCATAAATAATTCAATCGGGGCCGTCGCAAACCGCGGGAGTTTGATGGGACTCGGCGTGAAAATATGCCATTAACGCGCTCTCGGCGGAGCCTGGCTATGCTGCAGACCAAACTGCCATCTAACCATTCGTGCATAGCTGAGATAAAGTAAACCTTTGCTATTCTTTGAAAATGTGTTTATTGCAGTGCTGAGGTAAATTATTCACTTTTAAGATGTCGGAGAGAGAGAGAGAGAGAGAGAGAGAGAGAGAGAGAGATTTGATTATTTTTGAGAAAATGTACAATGCAATTAATTGTTTAGCGAAAAAGCAGACTCAAGGAGGTATGTTAGGCTGTTAAAAATAATTTTGTGATATATGCTATTTGTAAAAGAATATATATCATTATTTATTCAAATGACAACATTGATTAAGCGGTTGTCAAATAAATAACTTTTGAATGACATTACTAAATTTTTACGACAAACGTCATACAGAAACGCTCTTCCACCTTTTATTTTCTTCATATCAAATATTCCGCTTAACTTTACTGAAATATTTCCACAAAATATTCTTAGCATTTCGAAAGCATAAAAAGCCACCCTATAAGCAAATCCATATAGTATGGCCATGCAGCCGTTAACCGTTACCCACATTCATTCAGCAACGATCGCAAGTAGTTTTCTTACTTGCGATCGTAGTAACTTACATCGATGCGTCAGCGTGCAGGATGAGGTAACCGTACGGAAGTACTCATCAAGCCAGTCCCCGCGATGGTATATATCTACCCTTAACGCACCTCGAACTGAACACACTCTTACCGTGTCAATGTGAAAAATCTTAAAATGAAAAATCTTACTTTCGTCTCTAATCTTACTTTTAGCGTTACCTAGAAACCACGACGTGGACGTAGTGAGTTCTGTTTCGTATCGTTTCGGGTGCTTGTTTACAGTGAGTGCCCTTACGTTTCACGTTTCAGGGTGCTTTATTAGTGTGAGTTCCCTTGCCTCTCACGATTGGGGTGTTTGTTTACCGTGATTCCATTTGCCTCTCACTATTATAACAATTATTAAAACAAAACAATAATAAACAATAACAACTTTAAAAATATTAAAGCAAATGTTCAAAGGTGCTGCACTATCTTGCTGTCCAAATAGCTCTATCAAAATTTCTCTCAAAAAGATAAGGACCAATTAAGTAAGCATTTACACCACGCCATACCATACGGCTTCATCGATTTTGATAGTCTACAGTTCAGTGCCAGTGGAGATTTTCATTTGACCAGTAGGGGCCATTGTGCCTATTGGGTTGTCCATTACTATAAAATATAGCCTCATCAGAAAACATCACATATCTAAAAAAAATTAGGATTATCTTCTACCATTTATACAGCCCATTGGCAAAATTCAATACGCATTTGCATATTTTGGACTTAAATCTTGAACTAAAGTTATGTAGTAAGCATGATATAATAGCTCTCATAATTATTAAACCTGCTCATCATGGTATACCTTCTATTTCAATTTGGCGACTGCTAATGTGAGGATTAAGATGAGCAGTTGCTAGGATAGTCACAACACGAGCATCATTTTCATCGTATTCGTGGCGTCTGCGTTAACGAGTAAGATGCCCTTCCCCATCTCCTAAAAGGATAGGGTTTAGCGTAATGCTGTGCCGCTGCACGGTAATTGTTATAACATTTTCCTAAAGCCATTATCATATCAATAATTTTATTAACAGGATAGTCAATCAAAACGTAAATTTTAGTTCAAAATAAGACTATTCTGTTAAGTTTTAATCTCTATTTTAATTAAAATAAAATTAAAATTAAAAAATATTCGTAATAATCAAATAAACTCAAGAAACAATAGTATCATAAACGAATACTAAAACGATGACTAAATTTTCACTTGAACGTAAATGCATCATTTATGTATTTATAATCCATTTCCAAAAATTAATAACATGACGAAATCTCATAGATTAAACTAAATATTTAACCATTATATGAATCAAATTTAAAATATTTGTCTTCTGAAATTGACTGTAGCAAACATAAAATATTTATTTCAATTCATAAAATCTAAATATATTTTTAGATATGATCTTTTTCACTCTTACGTAAAAAGTGTAAATTTAAAAATGAGGTTCTAGTGAAAGTTTATCTTGATCTTAAAGTACTTGTGAAACCAATCGTGAGAGGCAAGGGGACTTACGGTAAACAAGCACCCAAAAAAACAGTACCTGCTAAGTCCACGTCGTTGTTTCTGGGTAGCGCTAAAAGTAAGATTAGAGCCGAAAGTAAGGTTTTTCATTTAAAAAAATCACTTTGACCTTCAAATGACCACTTGACCCTCAAACTTGATTTGACCCTCTGAAGTTGACACTCGCAAATTAAAAAATATCATGTCTAACGTAAAATTTACCGCGCTTTCCGAATCCGGTGTCAAAAACAAGTGGTTCCCATTGAGAGAAAAACCACTTTAACCCTCAAATGACCTTGAAAATTGACCTCAAGGTCAAAAGCAATATTGCAGAAAGATGCCCCCCATTGTCCTGAACAACTTTTGTCCAGACATTTTTTTTTGTACAGGGCTTACCTTCGAAGATATTTTGGTGGTGAGATTAAAATTGCCCACCCTACATATATACAGGGCCAAGGAGAAATCGCCCCGAGCTGCTGGAGGATATCTCTCGATGAAGCTCGTATAGCGGCTGCTCGCACTGCAGATATATACACATATACATATATATATATATAAGTAGTTAAGCGAGCGTGTGTACAAGTATACTTTGTGTGCGCTGCGTGGTGTGTATAAGCGAGCAAGCGCGAGTGAGTCGCGACGAGTAAATTGGCGCGTGTGTATAATGTACGCTATACGCGTGCGTTTGACAGGGAGCCGCTACGTACAGTCGCGTCTCCGCGGCGTCGTGGGAGTGTTGCCGCCGCCGCCGTCGCCGCCGCCGTTGCCGCCGTCGCCGCTGCTGCTGCTGCACCTCTGCACGTAGGTATATATGATGTATAAAGAGTGTGTGTATATATATAAAAGAGCAGTTGCGTGTATCTACAGGAGGTTGGAAAAGAGTGGAGTTTCGGAAGGAGGCATCGTACACGTATATGTATAGGAGACGCGGCGAGAATGTATAAGGAGATAGGCGGAGTCGCCGTGCCGAGGGAAGAGAGAGAGAGAGAGGTCGCGAGCGAGGTCAGTAGTACGGAGCCGGCCGTAATTTAACCAGTCGTTAACGTTGATCGTAAAGAGGAGAGGCGCCCGCGCCCCGCGAATATCTGTCGCTCTTTCTCCCCCCATCTTATATAGGTACCTTCCTTCCATCGTCATGCAGCAGTCGCGACTCTTTGTTCCGTGGCGGGGCGATCGCGAGCTTTACGAGATAAGTGAAAAATGATCGTATCACTTACTTAATTGAGAAGAGCTCGAGTGCCAGACTGAGACAGAGAGAGAGAGAGAGAGAGAGAGAGAGAGAGAGAGAGAGAGAGAGAGAGAGTCGAGGCGCGCGCGACTTACATACTCGGCGAGTTGTAATTTGCGCTCGCGCGCGAGAGAGAGTGCTGCTCTTCCACACCGCGCGTCGCCAGTCTTTTATCGCCGAACTAAATCTACTTGATTATAATCCTGCTGGAATTTTCCCCCTTGTCGACTGTACGTGTACGTGTGTGTGTGTGTGTGTGTGTGTGTCCGCAAGCGGTGTATATATCGTCGTGTCCTGTCCGAGGAATGCTTAATCGCTTTTTAAACTGCCGAGATGTGTCGCGGAGTACGTGCATGCGCAGGGGGTTTTTATGTGCTGCAGCGCCGCCACTTGGAAATCCGCGGGGAGAAAATGGTAGTACCGTACCTGTATATCGAGGAAGTTGCATCGCACGAGTGAGATATCACTTGTGCTAGTGTCGTTTGTCATGCGGGGGAGGGGAGAATTTTATCGATTAATGTTTTTCAGCGATTCTGACGCAATCAACGTATATATCCAGTGATAGTTTTTAACCGGGCTTTCCATTATACACACTTTTATGAGTATAGCGAGTCTAGAGTTCTCGTCGGTATAAATAGTCAGTGACAAGGCTGTCACGGCTCTTAAGATGACGGTTCCACTTTAAGAAATTAGAAATCCATATATATGTATATATAGATGTAAGGGCCGCAAGAGAGCGGCAATCTGTTTAAGGAGACACGGGGGAGGACGGCGGCGGGGACTAATTAAAAATTGTAATTTTAAATGAAGAGGTCGGATTAATGGGCTCGGGTGGCGAATGCAACGACGGCCAAGGGCGAGTATATATGCAGAGCCAAAAGGGTATATCGAGAGAACGAGAGAGAGAGAGAGAGAGAGAGAGAGAGAGAGAGAGAGAGAGATCGGGCCGCAGCATATAAGCGGCGACGGCAGCGGCAAGAGAGAAAAATACCGATGACTCCGGCCGAGAAAGGGAGAGAAAGAAGGGAGGGAGGAGGGCGCGGGTCGCCATTAAGCGGACCCCCTGCCGCGCGTGGCCCGCGGCAAGCCTTCACAAAAAACTGTAATTGGAAATACTTTTCCTCCTTTTTTCCTAAAATAATTTATGGATCCGCGCACGGCCCTCGTGAGCGCGCGCGCGCGCGCGTGTGTGTGTGTGTGCGTGGACGATGAGGACCCTGGCGAAAGACGAGCGCGAGACCAGCTGAGAAATCCATTGGGCACCGGCTCCCGCCCCTGCACCGCTGCTGCTGCTGCTGCTGCTGCTGCTGCTGCTGATGTGCAACAGGAATGCACCAATTCCGACTCTCCTCCTTGCGCTTACTGCATAACATCTCTCTAGCTCGTCTCCATAACATCTCTCCCCTCTTGCTCGCTCTACTCGATATAAAGTAGCTTTTACATATATTACTTTTACGTATCGAGAGGTAGATAACATCCCGACTGATCGACGTGTACGAAGGCTCGATTGATTAATTAATTGCGCGTCTGCATCGTCGAAGAAAAGCTGGCCGTATAATATATAATACACGCCATGGGTAGTATATGCGCGTGGAATAAAGAAGCCGCTCAAATAATCGATGAGCGTGAAAGAGTCTCGAGTATAAGCGAGAGGCCATGCGGAGCGAGCGGTCCGAGGCAATTACGCGATGATTAAAGGGGGAGGGGAGGAGGCAACAGCAGCAGCAGCAGCAGCAGCAGCAGCAGCAGCAAGAGAACACAGACTCCGGTGGTGGTGGTTCTGCAGCTGTACACACTGCGTGCAGCGAGAGAGAAAGAGAGCGAAGGGGCTCTCCGCAGCGGTCGATTAATTTTTTGTTGCGCGCGTTTCACGGCTCTCGCTCCTCCGCGCCTCATGCTGCGAGCGCGATCCCCCGGACAAAGTAAGAGCTCGAAGCTGCTGCTGCTGCCGCTGCTGCTTATACTTGTTTCCCGACGAGGAGCTGGAGCTGCCAATCGTTCGGCAGCCACCGCGGCCTCGACGCCCTTATCAATTTGCGTGATTCTTCGGATTCGGGCTTTAATGAAGACGCAATGAGTGCGGCAACACAGGCCCACTGTGTGGATGCGATCTCGTGCGGCCAATCAAAGCCCGTGTAGTAATTATATATATATGTATAAGCGACTGGAAGCGGCAAGCTCGTCGCCTGTAGAGGATGCGTTCGTCGCGGTATCCGAGCGGCTTTCGATGTTTGGAGCCAAACTGGCGGCGTGCGGCAGGCCGATATCGATTATCGAGATTTCATTGATCGATCCGACGCTTTTATTATGTTTGTAGCCTGCTGCTGCTTCTGCTCTTGCGAGTTGTCGATTCGTATAATTGGGCTCCGATAAATGTTGAGCTTTTTCTTTTCTATCTGTTATATATGTATGTAAAATTGAGAAAGTTGGAAAATCCAACGAGGAAAATGAAAAATAGCTGTTTGTCGGTAACTATATATACGTTATATAGACTAAAAGAGTGTGAGCAAAATTTATTTTAACAAACGTATTATTACGTGCTTTTTACACGTTCATGTATTTTCGTTGAAAATTTATTCATACGAGAATATAGCACATTTTCGTCACTGTGTACAAATTTAGATGCTCTTAGGGACCTGATCCAGATTTACATCCAGATTGCGAAAATCACTCGTAGATCTAGCAAGAAACCGATAAGCATATTATTTATTTAGTGGTGCGCAGTCAGGTATACATAAGAATTGTCAATCCGTGCGTCGAAATTTACGGTTTCGAAATGCGACGTATACAGCGGCGACCGGGAGGGATCAGCGGGTGTGCTCGTGGAACACAAACAGCGCGGATAAGAGGGAGGAAGGAGAGAAAAAAAAGACAGAGAGAGAGAGAGAGAGAGAGAGAGAGAGGCTCGCGCGCACAGTACAGGGCAAAGGAAGTCTGCGTCGAGTGGTACCTATAACGTGAACCGCGGTGCGGAGACACGTTGCCGTGAGCTGCACGAGCGGACGATTGCGACAGTCGCTCGTTGTGGCCTCTCTGACCCGCGCGCTTGCGCCGCTGTTGCGAGAGCCGGTACGACAATGGGGCCCCAGTCATACGATAATAATGATCAATTATCGATCTGTCATTCAAGCGATTCACCCAAGGAGAGAGAGAGAGAGAGAGACAGAGAGAGAGAGTCAGAGCTATATACCCGCGCGACGGAATGCAAGACGAATCGCGGCTCCTCTTCCTTCTCCTTCTTCTCTGTCATTCCGTACACTGCCTATACACCTCTCGCTCACGTCGATGCTCGCCATGCACAGCTTCTTTTTATTCCTTCGTTTTTTTTTTCTTTCTTTTTCGTCTCAGCACAAGGATATATGTTGGCCTCTCATTGTGTGTGTGTGTGTGTGTGTGTGTGTATGCGTGTGTACGCGCAGACGAAGGTTCGATATTCCCGATGTCGGCGAACGATGATACACCCATAGACGAGAGATGTCGAGAAACGGTTGATATCTGCCTAATTGTCTGGTCAGATCGTGTGCTGCTCGTGTGTTGCTTTGTGCAGTTTAAGAGTAGCTTTCTAAAACCTTTCCAACAGAATTAGGCTTGAAGCGACGAAATCGAAGCCTAATACTTACATTCTCTCATTTTATCATAAGTACACGGGGAAATGTCTTATTTGAGGGTTAAAAAATTTTTCGTATAGGTATGTTAATTAAAATGTAATTTTTGATATGCTTCTTTTGTGTAATTTTCAAAAATTTATGAGCAAGATTTTGTAAGAGAATGAGGCACCACGCGTAAAAACAATTGGTATGACCAATATATTCCAAAGACTATCTCCAATATAAGGTCGTTTGTGGGAAATGTATATTCACAGAGCGGATACAATAATTACACCAGGTATTGGGAAACAATAAGGTTGATGTTAATGTTAATAAGAAATTAATTTAGTTTATGCAAAAAAATTTCAAAGTTTTAAGTTTGCCCATACAAGCTATCCACATGTTTTGAAATAATCGTAATATAGTGGATTTACACAATTGGCCATAGTTTCACAATACTTGGGTTTCCCATAAATTAGAGTCTTTGTAATATAGACCTTTACAGATCAGGAAATGTGGTATCTAACATCATTTTGTAATATCCGATTTTTATATAAACATGAGAAATTGTGTATTCGCGCGTTTTTCTGAAAATATACTTTATACAGGTACTCTTTTCCAAATTTTGCTTAAAATCTGACAGAAAACACTACAATCATATTCAATATTTTTAGAATTCAGATTTATTAATGAGCCCCTGTATCGAATTCAATTATCCGAAAAACTTAGCACTCTTTTACTGGTTTTCAAATATCGACTGTAAATTCGTTTGAGACAAGTATAAGGTTCCAGTCATGAACGCAATGGTAATTGATTTTGAGTAACGTTCAACAACATTAGGAATATAAGCTTCGGACCATTCGACAATAATCATCAGCGCAGTTCTTAACTGCAACAATCAGCTGAAAGCCAAGCGACATTGAGCAAAAGGTACATATGTGTGCAGTGTAGGCAGCAGAGCAGCCGCGCGGGTCCAAGGTAGCCCAAACGAATCCCGATGATATTCGGGCAATTATAATGAAATTAAGCGGAACTCGGCAATCCCATATACCCATACACGGAATCCATAGCAAAGCCCATAAAAGCGCGTGATCAACGTCGCGCGGCCCCTTTTATTATCCGTGGAAATAAAAGAAAGGGGGCGCCTCGAATCAAGCGATTCGCCCTTAAAAACAAAAACAGCTGGAATGATATATATATATAAAAGTAGTAGCCAAAAGCTACATTTCGCTGGGCATTCTTTTTCTTATTGCTTCGTTGCGATTGCACGAATTCACGGTATTATACCGCAGAGATGGCACTCGTTTAGCGGGCGACGAGCACCGGCTGCACTCGAGGGCAAAAGTTACGGCTGCTGCTGCTGCTGCTGCTGCTGCTGCGGCGGCGGCGGCGGTGTTTATTCGGTGGAGACCCCGGCCGGCGCTCTCTCTCTCTCTCTCTCTCTCTGGACTCGCGCGGACGCGCGGGCGAGATACGTCCCGAGCAGCTTTCTCACAGCAGTAAACAGTCTTCCGAGACCGAGTAACTACCGTCGCTCGGCGGCCCGAGACCAGCAAAAAGCCTAAAATTAATAATAATAACAAGGTTACGCGCGGACGCGGGCCAAAAGGAGTATACGAGAGCCGGTCAAGTCGTCGCCGCCGCCGCCGCGAGGGACCCAAACATGCCGAACTGCTGCTGTTGCAGTGGCCACTTCCAGTAGAGCTGAGTGAGAGAGAGAGAGAGAGAGAAAGAGAGAGCAGGTAGTGCGCAGACTCTGGTCGACTCTTCGAATCGGACCCTCGGAATAACGAGAGAAAGAGAGAGAGGGAGAGAGAGGAGTGGGTGCCAGGACGTGGACGGACGCCCCCCGTCGCGACGCCGCCGCCTAATCATTCTTTAAACGTGCATAAACAAGTCTCCCGAATATGAAAGAGAGAGAAAGGTGGGGAAGAATGGGTCCGTGGGCTAGGAGCTGCGAGCCCTCCGAATTCTCGGCTATGCGCGCGCTTTTACATGACTAATGTCGTTCCTTCAGAGGCAGATGAGAGCTGCAGCGTATACACAGCGCCTGTATATCATATATACATATACAGAAATTGAGCGTGAAAAGGATCTGGACCGGACGAGAGAAAGCGATAATTGTGGAAAGCTAGGGAGAGAAAGATGATCAAGCCCGACTCGGACATCTAAAATGCAAATGCGCGCCCAGCCGACAAATCACTATCGGTGACAGCTGTTGCCCTGCTTTTTTTTTGGCTTGCTTTGTGCGTGCAACCGCGATGTGCGTGGGGCCTTTTGAAAAGAAAACTTACAACCTTGCTGCAAGCTTTCTTATACTGGTATAGTTACGAAGTGTGTGAAAATTTCAGGTTTCGGAAGAAGTGACTTTTGGAAATGCCTGCGTTTCCGGTTAAGAGGGAGGAAATTTGAATAATGTACGATTTACCACCAGTTGATGCATTTTACGTACTTGATAGAGTTTGAGTTTTGAAATTATTATTTTAAACAATAATGATTTTCAGGAAGGAATAGATTTCTTTGTATCATTAATGTACGTTAATTGTTAAAAGTTGATCGATGACGACTAAAATGGTTTTATTTCTTTGATGTAGTATACATTATATATTTTAGTTTAGATATATATTGACGAAAAAATTGTCCGAGTTACGGTAACATCTCGATGTAAAACCGTATATGAAGGTTGTCGAAAATTTTTAATGCCCCATTATAGGGTGTGTTTGATGGCTTCATTAGGTCGCCGATGGCTGGAAACAAAGCAATACCAAGAGTCGCTGCTGCTGCTGCAAAAAGGACCAATATAATTTTTTTCCTCTAACAGATTACGAGCTTTGAGAATTGCGATGATGGAATCCTCCTTGATTGACTTTCGAGAGAATGCTGCCACTGTGAAAGATCTGTAATTTGCCGACCTGCTCCGTGACAACTAAAATCTTCAAAGTCCATTTTATCATTTTGCTTTATACTTATTGTTAAACTGCGCTTTCGACAGTTCATAATTATAGTTGAATTCGTTGAAAAACTATCGCGCACCTTTCTTTTAATTCTTCCAATATTGCACCAATATTGGAATAGAAATAATCAGTGTTCAATATATTCCAATATAATATCGCAACCTTATATCAGCCTAATAATTTTTTACTCACTAAATAGTATTTACAAGTCAAAGAATCATCGTGTATCATCGAACGCTTTTATACTCGAGCTTCAAGATCGAGACCCGCGCAAAGGAGAGAAAAATGGAGAAAAATCACGTCGAGTCGACACAACCAGTTTGAAATTAGTCAGCTTATATATATATATACGTACACACGGACACTCGGACTCCTCGAGGAGTCGTCATGTCGGGTGTAGAAAAGCCGTAAATCGGTGTGCAGGCAATGATACGTTGCCGTCCCTTATATGCGCGCTATACGGCAGCGGCGCCCCGGGCCCCACTTTATAAGCGTTTGGGACGAATCCTATTTATGAGAAATCGCGGTAGTATTTTTTATAAGCGCTCGCGGAGAGGGAACTCGACTCCCTGCTGCTACCGCTCGGCGCTATATAGCCGGTGGCCGCCCGATGAGTCTCTCTCTCTCTCTCTCTCTCTCTCTCTCTCATTCTATCTTATTATATATATATACCTATACACACGTGATATAAGCGCCAAGAGCTCTCGAGCGACTACCGTGCCAAAAAATATTTCAAAAGTAGCCATGTCCAGATCTCTTCCCTTCCTCCCTGTTCCGAAAATTCCTCCCGCGCGCCGCCATCTCTCTCCTTTTTATTTATGATACGGTTTCTTAACGATTTTCTCGATCCGCCTACATTTGATCTTTATTATAATAAGTCCCTTCCTTTCTTCCAGTCTTTCGACATATCTCTCAGCTCTCCTCGGCTCTTCGCTTCTACTTCATCATCTTATTCGTTTATTTTTTTCCTCGACTTCTGTCTCCGCTCTACCGCGTGTTTTTTCCTTTACGCAACGCGTATACGCACGCGCCCGGCGCCAATAATAAACGGCTCCCGCTTCTTAGAACAAACCACACTTTTTCATAATACCTTATATCGATGAAAATGAATTACAAGCTTCTTGGCTTCCTTCTATTTTTTTTTTTTCTTCTCTTCTTCATCGTGTGTCCCCCCCGAGAAGGAATCGTCGTGCCTTTGTGCGTATATATGTGTATAATACAGCTCACGGCTTTACATACTCGAGGAGGAGGCTACTGTGGGAACTTTTTGCCACGGACACGCTGTCCCCTTCCGAATGGAAGATGTCAGGCAATAATCACATCTCGAGCGATAAAACTCGCGCGTTCACAAATCTCGGCAGGATTAGTCATAAACCTGCGGGTCGAAGCGCGCGCACGCGAACTTCATTTCAAAACCTATAATAGCGCTCGTATAATTAGATTTATTTTTGCCGCGGCTATATAAACTTAGTCCTCGTTTAATCCGCCGAGCTCGGATAATTTAAAGGCGCGCGCGGCCGCGAGCTTTTCCTCGCGCGCATATATCAATTTTTAACAGGAGCCCATTGATCAAACTTAATGAAATAGATATTTTGACGTCTTCTTACGAAATTGAGAAAATTATTCAAGTATGCGATCGTTAATATTTCGTTGCCATTACCGGCCCCTCGTACATAAATCCTCAACGTGTATACGCGCGCGCGCGCTCGCTGAAGTCCTGACTAATGGAATCATGCTCCGCCTCCCGGTGATACGTTTCGCGTACCATGAATCTTGCGTGGATCTCTCTCTCCTTGCGCGCGTATAGGTGAAAGAGAGAGAGAGAGATGGTGGCCGGGCTGCCGCTACGAGCACGCATGCGGCATTTTTCGACCTCGCGCGCGACTCTCGCGTCGAGTTATGCGTTGTGAGTTATGCACCGGACGCGCGCGAGACGAACTTTATATGAGGTGGCTGCGCGACGAAAGCATTCGCGTTTTTCTTTTGATGGAGCTGCGAGGATTGCGAGGCACGTGCACGGGGAGTGGATGTCGCGCGGGTGATGGAGAGAGTAGTTCGGCTGCACCGCCAAAGCACGAGTTACGCTAAGTTTATTTTTACCACTAAACGAAGTCTTTATAAATCGGACGGATGCGTTAATGGTTTTTACTTTAAAATTCGTGTACAGGGGTTCTCGAGGTCGCTGATTACGATTTCGAATATATGTAGAGCCAATAACATGTGTCCGGTTTACGAGGATGACCGATTGGTGTCCCTTTAATAATAATTGGTTGAGGAAAAGGTAATTATAATTTAGATAATAGTGGTATATGGATAGCATTTTGTAGAATTATCCGCAGACTTATGAAATTAGCTTAATTCATTTTCACCGGCTTGAATTATTTAAAGTTTTTTTTTTCGTTTATGGTGTTAAGGTTCATAGATTTCCAATCACTAAATTTTCAATCGCGAATTCAGCGGAAACGACTATAGAAACAAATTAATTTTATACTCGGATTAAATGTATTGTATCTCACAGTAGATATATTATTTTTAAAATTAAACAGATTTATGAAATTAGTGTACATGTTCTTCACCGCGTGAAAATTAACATTGTCTTTGGTATTTCTAGTATACATGTTAAACAATCGCATGAATTTAAACAATCACTGATGATATATATATGTATACATATTAGATTACGTATTTACAACTCTTTATCAGATTATTGACTCACGGAACTTTATTCAATCTCGTTTTACGCTAAATCAATTGGTCGATTGAATGAGTGGATAAAAATAGAAAGAGTATTTTAGATAGCGTGGAAACGGTATTATATTTACCAACACATAGATCAACTTTAAAGCTATCGTTTCGAACATAAATTGAGGTTTTAGAGCTGGTGAATGCATTAAAATGATGCTTGAAATATTTTTCAAAAATTTTTATATTGAATCAATATAATTAAGTGTGTAGGACCTTATAAAATAATTATATAATTATAGTTAGTGTCAACACTAAATGGAAAAAAGTTTGATGTTTCTTACTTTTCTTCTATATTATTGAAGAAAATAAATGTTTCCTTGATTATTGCACGCACAATAATAGAGAACCATTTTGATTGCACCGTAAAATCTGTATAAACACTGATCAGCGATGAAGTACATAACCGTGAATACAACAAACTCGGTATAACTATATATATTATATATAATCTCTCGGAAATTCCAGCGAGCGTTGAATAACGTCGAAGTGTCCGCAATAACGAAATATCCGTTTATCTAAATCCATCCATCGGCGAACGAGCGAGAAATGCTGCGAAAGAAAACGACCTTTCTCCACTCGTCAAATGATGTATATATGTACAGAGAAAACACAGTCCGAGTCTGGGAAATTCCGTTGCGAGAGTTGCGCCGCGGCCGAGCTGCGGTGCGCGATCGAATTACTCATCGCGGATTGTTTAGCGTAATTGGACTAATCAATCTGCTGCGGGCACGGTGAGGGGTCCCGCACTCTCTCCTTCTCTCTCTCTCTCGCGTGGCCGTCACTCTCGAATGACTCCGGACGCTCTGCACTACCACCACTCGTTCTCTCTCTCGCTCTCTGCACTTGCGGACTGTTTACGAGCGCGCGAGTCCAAAAAGATATGGAGGGGGTCCCGCGAAACTGTCGAGGTGCTTGGTAGCGATCTAATTATCAGCGCGGCGGGACGTCGAGCGAGCGAGCGAGCGAGAGAGAGAGAGAGAGAGAGAGTGGTTGGTCGAAGCGCATGTACATAAGCGGCGAAAATCACGGCGGCGGCAGCGGCGATGCAGCGCACGACCACCCTGCGATATTTCACGCCGCCAGTCCGCGCGCGTGCGATTTCGAGATTACCGATTACCGATCGACGTCTCTCTCTTGCTCTTTCTTCGCTCTCTCCCCACCATCTCTCCTTTGCTTGGGCCATCTGCAACACCGCGATTTTCTCCCCTTTGCCCCTGTAGCGAGAGCGACTTATTTGCTTTGGAAGGGGATTCTCGTACTTTTATCGACGGATTCATCTGTTCGCCTCTTTTTCTTTTAAGATTGATTTTCTTTCCTAGTTTTTGTCTAGTTTTGTGTAGCATAATTAAGTTTCGTGGTGACAAAATCTTATAATTGTTCATGAATGTGTGAAAAGATTTTAATGTGTTGGAACATTCTTATACTATACGCATTTTAATGCACAATTTATTCAACTTAAGAGTAAAAATCTTACGCGAAAATGATATTCATAAGCCACTTGATTTTAAGTAACCATATTATAGGTACTATCTTATTTATAATTTTGAATAGATAAACAAATTCGAAGAAGAGGTGGAAAGTTTGCGTTAACTAAAATAATCTAACTTTTTTATTCTAAGATTAAAACTAATTTATTAAAAGTTAATACTTATATATATTTGTTTATTAAAAAAATAAAATGATGGAAATACAAAAGGTTGCATGATACGCAAAAATATAATACCTCCAGTCCGAAATTCGACTGGAAAATGTGCTTTGACGATCTCTACCTTTGTACATGTATAACGCACACATGCACGACGATGTTCAATGTGTACGTTGTACCATTAACAACTTTGGAGTGGCGAGAATATACCGTCAATATTTGAAATTCAGCGCAGATGTTATAGATGTAAAGTATTTCTACTAAAAAGGAGTACTCTTTCATCCAAAACCTAACCGGATTTCAAGATTTAAATAGTAAGCAGGATTAAATAAAACTAGCATTATAAAATTTACAAATTCAAACTATTTTTTTATGTTTTTTTTTTAATAAATTTAAAATTTTTTTTGACTGTTTAACTTGGAGCACCAATGTTTGTTGAGGTTGTCCTGTAATACAAAATGCGTTGCTCAACATAGTTACGAAGCTATATTGAAACAGATTTCGACTACAAATATTACTGATGAAAATTATAAGTACGTAATATAAGCATCTTCTAGAATATAAATTTTATTGAATTTTCTCGCATCGGATTCAGGTTTCAATATCACTTTCATCTCGGTTACAACTTATTTTCAAAACGTTACTTTAAACAGAAATTTTCTGAACTCTAAGCATTCGATATTTAAATTTTCTTAACTTTGTTGAAAAAATATGTTACTCACTGTAAATTTATTTAGCATTCCTCCCGTATTTGCCTATAAATATGGTATGATTTTAGTCTTAAAAGGCAAAACCGGAGATTAGTATTACCAAATTCACCTTTAATGCTTAGCCATAAAGCAGTTCTTTATTTTCTACAAATAAAGAAAAACTTGATAGTTTCAATGTAGCCATATGCTTGTGCACGGCTATAGTAGAGCTGCGCACATTACAAGTATATCTTTTTAAAGGAATAGAGAAATCAAAAACATATTTTATGAAACACAAAGTGTGTACGTTCTCTGCAGCTTGATTTTACTACATACTAAACGGCACTGCACGAGCCTGAACATAACGGTATGTGCCTAGAAACGTCAAAACTTTATTAGACAATAGACAGGAGAATATAATATATCAACAACCAATTTCGTAATTTTACGAGTAGAACTCGCTGAAAGGATTTTTCTTCCCATTATACATATTATTATTTAAATGTTGAATGAAAGATTGATGACGCGGCTTATTATGATTGCTAAATTTGCATAATTTTATTTGCCAGTGATCAGGGTCACTTGTCTTTTCTCCATTATCAATAAACGTGTATACCTTTATCTACTTATTTATTTATTCACCATTCATTTTACATTCTTGTACTCAAGGAAAAATCCTAATCCTATTTACTTTCATGAAAGATAGTATTCTGTAGTGTATAGAATAGTTAACAACGTAATTCTAGTAATCTGCTATATACTTTTGTAATATAAGTCCACACATAATAACAACATTTTTACACCCATATATTTATTTTTTTTTAAATCGTGACAATTCATTAACAATAAATGGTTTTCATTTTTTTACCTTTATTGTAAATATTTGTTTTTTTTATTGCTAATTATTTTATAATTTAAACACTACAGACAATTACGGTTGGTTTTGAAACGTTAACGCGAAAAAGAATATTCATTTTAATAAAGCGAGAGAACGAAAAACATTGTTCAGGAAGTATATAAAATCTGCCTCGGCTCGAAAAAGATATCAGTAACAATTACTTGCGAGTGTAAAGTGCTGTGCCTCTGGAGCAGTTTGTTCCTACAAGGTCATCTACTTTTACATATGTTATCCCACCGTTTTCCAGTGTTTATAATGTACACACGTACCTTATGGCTTCGGCTGACTTGCTATTATAACGCGAACAAAGTATTGCGGCTTCGAATAAAAAGGGAAAATAAATCTTTAGCCATTGCAAAAACAAAGGGCGAGTAATATATACAATCCAGGAAATAACTAACATTTCCACATTTCCACACTTATATACCGAGAAGAATCAAATCCCGGACTCGCGCAGATATCGAATCGAGATGAGACTAAAATCTTGGCTAAAACGCGCACGAGAAAAACTTATTTAAGTAGATGCATCGGATACTAAACGGAATAAGCATCCCCTGTAAAAAGCATAAACGAGAAAATGCAGAGAGCGATTGAGAGAAAGAATGAGAGAGAGAGAGAGAGAGAGAGGAGAAAAAGCTCGAGGGAAGCAAGCGTTGGTGTTGGATGCTCGAATGCTCCGGAAACGATAAAGTCTGAAAATCTCTCTCTCTCTCTCTCTCTCTCTCTCTCTCTCTCGGCCTCGATCGTTGGCTCGCTCGAGCACACGAGCACACGAGTAAGCATGCACGCACGCGTTACATTCGTCAGGTGAGAGAGCGAGTGCACACACACTGCAGTCTCTCGAGCGAGAGAGAGAGAGAGAGAGAGAGAGAGGGAAGGAGGCGAGATCGCAGAAGAGGGCCATAAGGTGATTAAGCGCGCCTCTCGCTCGCCGACGCAGAAAGAGCGAGCGAGAGAGATACCGATGTGCACGAGACTACGGTTCTGGCCAAGAGAGAGAGAGAGAGAGAGAGAGAGAAAGAGAGAGAGAGAGAGAGAAAAGAAGCAACGAAGCGCGCACTGCAACGTCTCGTCCGAGTGGATATGCGGGTGGAGAGATGCTCAGCGAGAGAAGAAGAAGTAGAAGAAGAAGAAGAAGGAGAAGAAGAGAGGAGGAAGGAGACACGTACGGCGTAGCAACGAGCAAGAGAGCAAGAGGGACACGATGTGCATATGAAGGCGAAGTAGGCGAGAGAGGAGAAGAGGGTGGGGCAGACACACAGGGAGGCTAAGACTGCATCGCGGCGCACAGCGGAGCACGGCACAGCTCTCGGCTGCAGCAGCGGCAGCAACAGCAGCAGAACTCGGGGCCCCGGTGACGGTCAGCGAGCGCTCGCTGACCCCTGACCCCCTCGCAGCTCTCCAGCTCCCCCTCTCGCTCTCTCTACCTCGCTCTCGGTTGCTCCATCTCGCTCGCAGACTCTCTCTCTCTCTCTCTCTCTCGCGCGCGCGCGCGTGCGGTACTGCGGCGCAAGAGCGCAGCGGCGTGGGCGACGGGGCCGGGGCCGCATGTTGGCCCGCGGGCGTCCCGGGACCGTGAGAACACCACCTATAATATTATTTAGTCTGCCCGTGCCCCTGCTTCATGCCCCCCTCCGCCTCCTCGCTCTCTCGCTCTCTCTCTCTCTCTCTCGCTCGCTCGCTAACGGTCCTCTCGCTCTCTCTCTCCTTCAGTTCGACTCGAAGCTCCTCTTCCTCCTCCACCTCCTCCTCCTCCTCCAGCACTCGAGTAGTCCTCTTCTTCTTCTCTCGCGCTGTATGTGAGCGAGAGAGAGAAAGACTCTCGGCCGTTCCGCGCAATAAGTGCACCTAACTATACGCGCTGTACACGCTTTGCTCTCGCGCGCATTAATTGCCGTCGTAAATTGTTGCGGCTTCACAGACTCTTCCTCTCTCTCTCTCTCTGCTCTGCTCTTTCTCTACTCTCTCAGTCTCCGCTCGATCGGCCGTAATCCTCGGCTCGTTTCGGCTGCAGCCGTACAGCCGAATCTCCACCGCGCGTAGCTCGACGTCGTCGGCGTCGCGACGCTTCCAATATATACATCTATGTAGTATAAGACGGGCGGACCGAGCCGCGCTCTATTCCGCAGTCGCAGGCTCAGTCTTGCAGGCCTCGTATCTCCCCCCCTCCGTCCCTCGCCCTTCCCCGCCGGTCTCCGTGGGCAGCGCGCGCGCGTTCCCGAGTGGGCCCGGGCCCCTGCGCGAGCGCGCGCCGTCCGCCAGGTGGCTCCACCAGCAGCGGCCAGCAGCGGGCCCCGCGTGCAGTCGTGAAAGCGCCTCGGCCAAGCGAGCATCGCGTTTTATTCGTGTTCCTCGCGGGCCGCCCCGATGCCGGCGCGCACATACCGCATCCGCCTGCATCGCGCCGGATTGAGCTCCTGCCTTGCCGCTGCGACCTCGACCTCGGAGTTGACGTCGTTGCCGTCGTCGTTGATACGCGCGCAGTGCCAGCCAAGCCCAGTGCCTCGTCCGACCCCCCAGCCGTCCTCGACCGCGTCATGCAGCAGTCGGAGCCGATGCAGCCCCAGCAGCCCCAGCAGTCCCAGCAGTCCCAGCAGTCCCAGCTCCAGCCATCGGAACAGGAGGACGATCCATCGGCGGCGCAGGAGACGCAGGTGCTGGAGGCCGGGGCCCCGGCCGCAGCGGCGACCGCGCCCGGGGAGCAGCTGCTCGAGCCCACAGCCGCCGGCTTCTCCAACCTGACCCTCCAGAGCGTCTCGCTGAGCCTGCAGACCGCCCTCCTGGCCACCCTGCAGCGAGCCGCCCTCCTGCCCCCGGGACACGCCGCCGCCGCCGCCCTCAACCTCCAGGCCCTCGAGACCTACGTCACCCTGCACCGGCTGCACGCGAGCAGCGGAGCCGTCGGCCCGACCGGCTCGAACCGCGGCTGCAACCCCCTCAGGACGGACCAGCTGGTGGGGCTGCAGCTGCTGCGGGGCGCGACCGTCGACGAGGAGGACTGCGGGGCCGGCTCGCAGCAGCAGCAGCAGCAGCAGCAGCAGCAGCAGCAGCTCGAGTTCGTCGCCGATCCCGAGGACGATCTGGCCCTGCTGGAGGAGGAGGAGGAGGCTGCGGCTGCCTTCCTGCAGGAGAGCGCCGGCCACGAGCTGCTCTTGCAGCGGATAGCCGAGGCCAGCGGCCAGGCCGGCGGGGCCTCCTCGATTCCCGGTGTGGTGGCCGCGGTGACGGCCGCGGCGGTAACGACGGCCTCGACGACGACGACGGGGACGCCGACGGGGACGGGGTTGAGCAGCGGTGCCGGTGGATCGGTGCAGGTACAGGTTGGACAGTCGAGCTCCGCCGAGGCGGCCGGGCTGCAGCTTCCCGCGAGGCCTTGCCGCGCCTCCAGACCCAAGAAGCAGTTTATCTGCAAGTTCTGCAGTCGACAGTTCACCAAGAGCTACAATCTCCTGATCCACGAGAGGACGCACACGGACGAGCGACCGTACAAGTGCGACATTTGCCGCAAGGCCTTCCGTCGGCAGGATCATCTCAGAGATCACAGGTGAGTCAGTCGAGAGAGAGAGAAGGCTGCTTAGCTTAGCAAATTTCCGTGTGCCGATTTTTATCGAGGATTAGAGAGCGGTCGACGAGATTGTGTGCGCTGTATATGAACGGAGTTGTTGAACATTTAGTTGACGTACTTTTGATGAACGATACGCGTTGCAGAGTCGCTTGCGTAGAATCGTTTTTTAATCGTGTAATAATTCAAGTCGAAACTGCAGATTTTTCGTGTGGTATTAGAACGTTTGTGTTAATATAGTACTGTGCGACGCACTGGTGGGTAAGTTGGCGTTAATGGTAAATCAACTTAGCCTGCACCAGTGTCGAACAATATTTTATACCACGATAGACTAAGAATCATATCGCAAACTTGCGATTTTTAGGTTAGACCGGTATAAACATGGTCAATGACCATAAATAATCACGGTAAATTGGTTGCATCGATATTGGTAACTACTCAAATCATATTTACGCGAGCTACCGATCTTTGATAATGACTCTTTCCAGTAACGCGTACGCGGCTATATCTAGTCAAAAAATTAGTCCTACTATTCAGATTAATAGTTATAGAGAAATAATTTGGTTCGATCGATTTACTGTACGAGCGTTATATATTGTCGATTGATGCAACGAGTATCGTAACGAGTTCGCGCTTCAGTCGTCCGATTTGCAACATTGCGCAACGACTCCGTGTAAATCCACTTGACTCATCGGTCCGCACATATCTCGAAACTCTCGCACATCCGCAATAGTCATGATATCCGTAAAAATGGCCAACATCGCGCGTGTGGTGTGTGTCAACAGGTACATCCACAGCAAGGAGAAGCCGTTCAAGTGCGCCGAGTGCGGCAAGGGCTTCTGCCAGAGTCGCACCCTCGCCGTCCACAAGATCCTGCACATGGAGGAGTCGCCGCACAAGTGTCCGGTGTGCGCGCGCAGCTTCAACCAGCGGAGCAATCTCAAGACCCACCTGCTCACCCACACCGACATCAAGCCCTATCATTGCGCCTCCTGCGGCAAGGTGTTCCGTCGCAACTGCGACCTGAGGAGGCACTCGCTCACCCACAATCTCGGCGTGATGGCCAACACCTCGCCGACGGCTTCGCCTGCTTTGCTGCTCCAGCCGCCGAGCGTCGTTGTACCTGCATCTGCTGGCGCCGTACTCCAGGAGACCTCTTAGCGCCCCCCTCCCCTACTTCTCTCACTCTCTCTCTCTATCTCTCTCTCTCTCTCTCTTCTCATTCTCGCGTCTTGGGGGGTCGCGAAAAGTTGGAATCTTTGCTGCTCATGTATACGAGAGTGAATATGTTTGTTTTTTTTCTCCTTTTTTTTACTTCAAATTCTCTTGATTCTCTCGTCTCGGTGCAGGAGAGCTGAATGCCTGTACAAGCTCCGTAAATATCTAAAGCGTTTTATCACGTTTTCGAGGGCGTTGGGTGAACATTCCGACTCTCGCGATCCACGGATATTCTCTTCACTGTCCTATAACTCTCCTCGAACTTATTGTACAAATTATCAACAGACTACGGAGACACGAACTTTTCGCGCGAGGAAGAAAAGATTTGGTCTCTATCCTTACTTTTATTGTCACGGAATATATAATACTCACCGATGTGCATTATAGTGTTGACATATAATCCACGTACCACACATTACATATATCTAAAGACATTCTCACACACAGACACACACACGTAACACGCGCTTTCGTTCTAAACGGCAACGCGTGTCTCTTATACGTACTTTTTCATCTCTGCAGTCTGCCCTTTATTAGTTCGTAAGTATCTTCACCGACATTTTATATAAGAATATAGGCTCGTGCTCACTGATATAAATGTGTAATTACGTATACGCGTATACGCGTAATCACGTGATATCTGTGTTCTCATGTAAGTGTAAAATACAATTTTCATTTTTTATAATAATTTTATATTATTTTTATTGACTATTATTATTATTATTATTATTATTATTATTATTATTATTATTATTATTATTTTTATTATTATTATTTTCACCGAGCGTATAATATGTTAATTCTTCAATGGTCTGAACCACACTTTTTCATCATTCTACTCTTCACATCCCTTTGATTATGTGTATATATGCGCGTAATACGTAAAACAATAAGTAAATAGCAATAAAGAATAATTATAATTATAGATTGTGTTGTGGTGTACGATTTATTTCCACGAAGGTCCTTCGAGAATAATACCATTCTTCAAAACGAATCTCCGTCTCACTCTCTCTATATATATATGTATAACTCACTGCAGCTCCCTCTCACCCTCTCGTGCTCGCTCGCTCACTGAAAAGATCGATGCTAATTTATGTGTAATATATATGGCAATCATCGGATGGGTCATTATTAAAATTATGCCTCTGTCTCGATCTCAGTCTCTCTCTCTCTCTCTCTCTCTGTCTCTTTCTCTCTCTATCTATCTGTCGGGCTTGTTTCTTTCCGCGAGTTTGGTTCCGTCGGCTAATGCGAGAACGAGTTCAGTGCCGCGCGTTACATTTTGCTGTATACCCCCGTTCACGTGGAAGAGGGAAGAGGAGTAAGAGGGGCTCAAGGATGGGAGGGTGGGAGAGGGGAGGGGGAGGGGAGGAGGACCGGCCTAATTAATTAGGCACACTTTTTTCCTCTTAATTTCTTTATTCACGTCGCGCGCAGAGAAAAAGACAGATCGTATACTCCCGCCTGTCGCTCGCTGCTCCTCTTCGCTCTTTTCTCTTCTCTCTTTTTCTCTCCTCTCTCTCTCTCTCTCTCTTCCTCAATCGCCGTCGAAGTTGTCTATATCTCGTGCGTGCTTTACTGCTATACTGCGAGGCGAACAAAAACGCGTATCGTGTTACAAAGAACGAGCCGCCCAGGTGCTCGCGGACATGATACCGGGACGCGTTTAGGGTTACCTTTGACTCTCTCTCTCTCTCTCTCTCTCTCTCTCTCTCTCTCTCTCTCTCTCTCTCTCTACTCGCTCGCTCCCTACTCCTTTCGTTTTTTATCCCTTGCCCGATTCCATTTGCTTCTTTTATCCTTCTCGACTTCTCGCACGTCGTTGCATACTCTTGGATGTTTTTTAAACGATAAACTCGGAAGAAGATACCTAAGCATCGCAGTTGTTGTATCCTTTTTTCTCTTGCATTTGACTCTTCTCCAGTGTGCACATCTTCCTCCCTCTCTCTCTCTCTCTCTCTCTCTCTCTCTCTCTCTTTTTTGTCCATATTACTGTATTCCTTAACTCTGCGCTGATTTGGGAATTTTCCATTTCTTACTGGGTGTAAGAAGCATGAATAGAACGTAGGCGAAAACTTTACGAGCGTATAAACAAGTAACGGAACAAAAACTATGTACGTGTTACAAGTAACGGAACAAGTAGTATTGTGCAATGATGTGCTAGTACATGAAGTATGAGAACGTATTGGTATATAAATTGTTTTCAATCGTATTATTTGACACATTTATTATATATTAATTATTTACGGACAACTTTTAATATAACAAAAACTTTTTCGATATTGTGCTTAATTACGCTGCTTTACCATTGCACGAAATATATAGATTATTATTAACATTAAAATATTTTAAATAACGAGTAAATGTTATTCTTAATTTGTCGATTGAGCAATACCAATATTATAAAAGTTTTTTCCCGTGTAAATTTTTTCAGCACAATAAGTATGGCTATTGACGCTATACCATATCTATAATGCTTTACTTACAAATCAATAAAAAATTATATAGTTTTAATAGTCATACTATATTTATTATACCGTCTGCTATTCTTAATTTTACTTTTTTTCTTAATACAATATATTTAATATTTAAACACTGCGCATGATAGCATCTTTCATAAAAATAACCAGTTGTATATTTGTATTTACACATGGGTAATTCCTTTTAGAATTTGTATAGTTTGGGGGTTTTTGTTTTGCGTCATCGTGTGGATGATCATTCCCAAACTACTAACTAGTAAATCATTAATATTCGAATTTTTAATATTTTAATTAAATTAAGAAAAAGAATCGTTTTCCAATTAATCAAACACTTACAGTTATATAGACGAAAATTTATGACAATAATAATTCTTCAACAGTTGCAGTCTTGCGGAAATAATGTGTGCATCGGTATATTACGAATCAATCTCGATATAGAAAACCGATAAATTCTCGACTATCGAAGCCGAACGTCAAATTCAGCGTATAGTCCAACATTTTAATTACAGGTCGGGGAATCAGTCGATAAAAAAGGTCCTTTGCACCCAACCCCACGCTAAATTTATTCAATAATTCATGCAACATATCACACAAGGATAATATATCAAAGCTGTCAAGGAGCAGTACATAGGCGCATAGGAGAAACCATAGGGACCGCATAGACCGCACCATATATACAACAACAAGGCAATATCCACGAAGAGAGTATAATATATAGTTAATTACAAGGCGAGAAATTAGAGCATAGTCAAAAGTCGGTACACGAACAGTAAATCGAATCGCGCCGGTGGGCGAACGCTCGGCCGCCACCACCACCACACCGTGTAAATCATAATTTCCTCGAGAAAGTCAAACGGCCGGCGCGTGCAGTTGCAGTATATCAAAAGCTCGGCGCTGCGCGGAGCCGATCATAAACGAGGCATCGTAGCGCGCCGCGCGCGCATGCGGCATGCAAATTCTGAAATAACCGACAATTATATTGTGCATAAGTGCACGCGGCGGACGAGCGACTCTGTGTCTGTCTGTCTCTCTCTCTCTCTCTCTCTCTCTCTCTGTGTATGTGTGTCTTATTCCGGGATTCCAGCGACAAAAATTAATCTTCCGGCACGGCGGCGGCGGTCCGACCCACGCAACCAATTATCTCCGCAGAAAATACCGCAGTTATTTAGTGACATGCGGGAAAGTCTCGCGAACGCGCTGCACGCCTGCACACAACGTGTATATATATACATATGTGTGTGCGTGTGTGTGTGTGTGTGTGCACACCGTGCTTATACACCACCCGAAGAATGTGGATTTGCAGTTTTATCAGATATTTGCTGCGCTTTAAGTTACTCGAGAGTGTTTGTCCGCGGTGTGGAACGAACCAACCCCCCGACGAAAACTAGAATATGGCTTTATATTATTCACTGTTGCATGCAGGGACGCGTGTTAAAAATTAGATTTGCTATGCGATTCAGTTATTTGTATACTGTATGTATGTATAAACAGATTTACTTGATAAATTGTCAATGGTCTTTAGAATCATGAGTATTGTAATTTATCGACTAAATCAATTGAAATTATCAAATATGAAGTTTGATTAGAATATAAAATTTTTATAAGCGTACTTTAAAACTTTATATTGTTTTTTTTCACATAGTGGGCTTATAAGTACTATAGTTATAAAATTTTGATAAGTTAAGATCTCGGGTTTAATTTATAGCCTTAATATTAATTTTATTATTAATTTGAGAAAATACATATTTTAAACATAAATTAACCTTCTGCTCAACCGACTACAACGATAATGAAAATTGAATTTTTGCACCATGTTAAATTGTACGTAAGTAGATAATGCCGAGTATTGTAAGACATAAGTTATGTAAGCGATTTTTTATTACATATTTTTAATTATTCCATTAGATGAAGGGGTAGGGGATGAGTTTGGTTTTAAATCACATGTTTTGTAGTGTTTTAAACGCAATAAGTTCTATCGATATTTATGTTGGAGAAACATTAGATATTCCTCATTTAACATCATTTAATCTATTTGTTACGGTTTTAATGCTGTACCTATTGTATATTGAAAAAAAATCAAGCAATAATTACAAAAATCGATACAGTATAGTATAACATCAACAGTAGAATGATTTATATCTAAAGAAACACACTGGACATTTCTATACATCAATACGAGCCTGCGCGCATCTCAATTGTAAGTAAGCATCTTTCTATATATATTAGCCAAGGTGATAACGAGAGAGAGAGAGGGAGAGAGAGAGGAGAAAGAGAAAGATACGCATCCGTATAGCTGATGCATTTTTGTATATATACATATAAGAGAACTTTTTTCCTTTTTTTTTTACTTTACGAGGAAGATTTTTCGGATGAAAAATGGTCGGTCGTTAAGGAGGTACACGGTCCGCACTCTCCCGCCGTGGTCCTCGTCGCTTGCGCGCGCATATAAGCATTCACAATAGAAGAAGATGTAATAGGTAGATTATTCCCGGTGTTTATGGGGTAAGGCAGTTTGTCCGGCGGAGGTTCGCTCTGCGGGGAAATTCAAGACGAGCACACACTCGCACAACCCGAAGATATCGAAGTGGCGTCGTCGTCGTCGTCGGCGGCGGCGGCGGTGGTACAAGTGCCGACGCGTTCACATTAAAGTGAGATTCTTGAGTTAGCGCCCATCGCGGCGGGTTACTTGGAGTAACCCAAGATCTCTCGCGCGTATATGTAGTCTCTCCTCGCACACGAGAGTAGGTATTATAATGCGATACACAGTCGGCCGACTGCTAACTCTCTTGGATTAATTGAGTGGCTAACGCTCGATTTTTCTCTCTTTCTTCCTTGTGCTGCTGCTGCTGCTTCTGCTGTTGCGATGATCAGATGATAACGAAAAAAGCGCGCACCTCTTTGTGACTGCCTTATTGCGGAGTTTTCTGATCGATTGTAGTTTCATGCGCTTTGTAGTTTCTACCTTTTAAGCTTTGTCAAATGGTACAGCATTTATTAATTTTCAGAATCGTTCGTAAGATATAGGACGAATGAAATTGAAAACATTTAATATTTTTCTACAAAAGATTAAAAGATCGCTTAATAGAATAATGAATCGACGTGAGAATTTCAAACCTCTACGATTATCGTGCTGTATGTAAGTGTTGTCAAATGCTCTAACTCTTTCCGCCGCTATAAAAATAATTTATTACCCCTGTACTTAATTAGAAGTATTATCATATGTATAAAGAGAAAATAATGAAAAAAAAGGAGGACGAAATGCAGGAAAATACGCAAAATTCTTTCGAGGAATTGCGATAATGTACAGCGCTTTGCCGAAGCTTAGTAAATCGACATAACAAAAGGCGAGAGAGAGAGAGAGAGAGAGAGAGAAAAGAGAGAAAAAGAGAGTGAGTACATACAGAGTTCGCAGTAGTGTCAATATTTCTATCTAAAGACTCGCTCGGCGCTGATTCAATAGAGTTGTAAAATATAAGATACCTGGGATTCCTTTATACCCGAGAGAAGTTGGAATGCATAATGAATGATTACGAATTAGTGGAAGGGACGACGCAGTCCCGTGTATGTACTCGAGTTGATTGAGGAAGCTGCGAAGGAAAAGGTGAGAGAGAGAGGGAGAGAGAGAGAGAGAGAGAGAAGAATTGGGTAGCCGGGGCGCACACTGCTGCAAAGAAAAGAGGGGAGTGTCGGAGTCGACGCGACAAGTATACCGAGGGTCGGCGAGATCCATGCTGCAGCTAAGTGTCGAAGTGAGAGAGAGAGAGAGAGAAAAAGGTGCAGATGGAATAAGGAGGGGGTCCATGCAGAAGGGACACACACACACACACACACACACACACACATATATGCATATACAGGGGACCACACGCACGCGCCGCCCACAGATATATAGGCTCTATCAACGCGGAGCCGAGATCCGCAGCTACACACACACAACCGGCCGTCGACGTGATCCGCATGGTCCATGTGTCCTGCTTACCTCTCTGCTGGTATACGCTCACTGCAGTCGACCGCTCGGAAAAAATCCCTAACCGCGCTCTCCACGACGATCCTTTTCCTTTACCTTATATACATACCCCTCCGTACTCTTGGGTTTCTCCATCTTTTCGATCTTTCTCGCGCGCGCGCCCTCTCGTTTATTGCTGCTGCTGCTGCTGCTGCTGCGGGTGTAACTGCTCGAGCTGTCGGCCGCACTTTTCTTATCGCAAGTGCAGCTTCGGGGACTTTTCCACGCAGGATTAGCTGCTGGTGCTGTCGTGAGTACCGAGAGTTGGGCTATATACAGTTGTGTGCAAAAGTTACCGGCCAAAGATAATTTTGTAATAAAATATGGTATAAAGAATATTAAATGAAAATGCAATAGCCTATCATCGTAATGTATATTTATTATACTATCAAAATATGTAATCAAAAAATGTTATACAACAATTAACAAGCAAAGGGTATGGCTACCAAATATTGATCAAAACGTTACCTTTTACTGTTATTGGAATTTTTTCATTGAGTTACAGTGTTATTTTTCTTAAGTTTAATGCTTAATTTGTACTTGGCCGGATACTTATGAATAAGCGAAAATATTTGTTTTTGTTATAAAAAATTGTTAATTGTTGTATAAAATTTTTTGATTACATATTTTGATAGTATAATAAATATACATTACGATGATAGACTTGCATTTTCATTTTATATTCTTTATACCATATTTTATTACAAAATTCTCTTTGGTCGGAAACTTTTGCACACAATCGACCATTGATTTAGGGTTGTTATACTCGAGCGTTGCTATATGGAATGAATGAGAATTATCTTTTTTTTTTTAATTGAATGTTATTTTTCCGACTTTTAAGTGCGAAATGATGATCGGCTTAAAAGTATCTTACTTTCATCGTGCATGAACCTATACTGTCATTTTACTTCTATTTTATCGAGTATACTAATTTCAGCATAGATATAATGATTTACATACATATACATGAGTCCCCTATACATTATGATTTATTAAAAGTTCTTTATTTTTATTGCAATTTCATTGTGAGCATCGTTAGTTAATTTAATTTAAAAAAAAAAGAAAAAAAAAAGAACAAATTACTCTGCATTTGTATGAAACAGATTAGGATTGGACGTAACTTCTGCGCGTAATGCAGTATACATCCTAATATAGTGCTCCCTGCTTCTTAAGCACGCAGTTTCGCACGTCGCACACACACACATACTCTGCAGTCCCGAATAGATTCGTAAACGTCAGGCTCCATCAGGCGCGTAATGAAATGCGATCACGATAAATCAAGGATGCAGCGGCCGTCGAGGCAACAGCAGCAGCAGCAGCAGCA
>UELU01141284.1:0-14507 GCA_900490025.1 Megastigmus dorsalis
ACACATGAGTTACACCCGCGCGTCAGACCCTCGGACTAGGTGTACAGGTGTGGCAGCACACGGACCGACACACACACAGAGAGAGAGAGAGAGAGAAGAGCGCCGCTATATTCATGTACGCAGGGACACTTTTCTAAAAATAGCCTTTTCAGGCTCTCTTAGTTGCGGCCGCGGGGGCAATATAACGTGGGTGAAAACGCTCTCGGGGCTATCTCGAGAAATATTCCCTTTTGCATGCGCGCCTCGCGGCCACAATGATTGCGCGCCGCGCCTCTTTAAGGCCTGCGGAATCATCGTGGAAGCTAATCAAAGGCCCCGTGTTCCGCTTCTTTTCTCTCTCTCTCTCTTTCTCGCTCCCTTTTCCCCTAACCTACTGCCGCTTAGCGGATCTTTTATAACTGGATTTTTCGGGGATTGTTTTTGATTGTGGCGAAATTTCTTAGTTTGCAGTGCGGGGTGTATGGTTTACTATCTCTGCGGCTACAAGTCTGTTGGGCTCTTATTATGCATTCATGTTTGTTAATGCGCGCCGTGACGAACTTTGCGCTTCGACAAACTTATAGAAAGTGCACTCTTACGAAATAATTTATGTATCGAGACAAGGGATTAAATGTGTTTAGCTTTGGATGCGATGTACTTAGCATACTATTTTCATAATTGGACGAGGTGACATTTGTATCTGCATAAAAAATTATAAAGATTTCATGCCAGTATGTATAGCTTGTGTTTTTAATTTATACTTATACGTGTGAGACGAAATAAGTTTTCGCTAAGCATTTGTTTGAGAATAATTTTGTCCTTGTAGTTTTCCAAGATAAGACTTTTTCAATTTTGAATTTTTGATAAAGTTCACGAGTTAATGTGATTTTTTTCTCATTGTAATAAATAACATAATAATCCAGAAAATATTGATTGCATAATTACTGGTACTGAGCAATAATGTTATATGTTATATATTTACGCAGTTATGCGTATAATCGATTGCAGTCTGGGAATATATCTGAAAATTTTTGTAATGCTAAAGCTAGATGGGGTCGCACAGTAGTGCGGGAAATCTGTTGGCTTCTGACGTCAGCTGGGCAACGCTAAAAAGCGCTTGTTAGCTTTATGACGCCAAAGTTCAGACAGGTTGGGAAGCTTCGCAACTTTTTCGATTTTTTGTTGCAGAAAATAGGGGAAAATAACATTTTTGTTCCATCATTTTTAATTAAATTTCAAAAGTATATTCACCTACGCAACAGCATCATATAATGCACGATTCCATTTTCTAGCTGAGTAATTAAGTATTAGAAGCCTTCGTGGAAGCTCTATCAATTTGTGCTTCTAACATCTCTTCTGTCTACTTGCGTAAGATCGCGAAAAAGCTGCATAATCCGAGTAATGCATAAATATAGTAAAAAGTATGCTACTTCTACTAAAAAAAAAAAAGAAGCTGCGGATATCGCGCCAGACATAATCGGTCGATACGGCGTTGAAAAGGGGCCGGCGCGACGTTCACATCATCGGTATAATTTACAAAATCCTTCCGCTACGAAATAATCACGAGTCGGTGCAGGGGTGATAAAAAAAGGAACGAAAGAGGGGCGCGCGAGTTCATGCCCCAACAGTCAGAACATAAATTCTCCGAGCAAACAATTTTTGTGCATAAACTTTTACGAGCTATTTCACTTTAGTGCTCCATTCGGCCCGAAATTATTTCCCCTTCTATATACACAGAGTCGCACTTGTGCGAATCTCTCAAACCCTACTGCGGATAATATATAGTTATATGCATTGTGCGCGGCCACTGATCGACGGGGGGAGGGTGAGAGCAAGTCAATTTTTCACGTAATCGGAGTTGGGGCGGCCGCGCGAGAGCGAAAAGGAAAAATAACGATCCACGCGGGTCCACGTGCGCGAGTTGTCGAATCGCTCCAAGTATTAATTAGCTCGATCGCACGTATAAGCGTGTAGAGGACGTGTCCAACGCGGCTCTGTCCATTCATCCATCTTACCGCGGACAAATAGGTCCGGTCGAAATGCCTGTGACACATACCATGGAGGACTGTTTCATTTCGCCCGCGCGCTGTCGTCGACCTTTATTCTCTCCTCCCGTTGTGCTGGTCCTTTTTGTATAACAAGCCCACGAGGGGATGTGTATAAGGGCTGTGTGTGTGTGTGTGTGTGTGTGTGTGTGTGCACTGTGTACGCAGTTGGTCTGCGCGTCTTGAGTTTCGGTGCTTATTGTGTGTGATGAAGAGGGTAAGATGAATGTTTGTGCATGCGGCTGGATATGTCATTTTTGCGTGATTGCGAGTGTTCAAGACACGTGCTTATACTTGAGGTTACGCTATATATATATATATATACGAGATGTGAACGATGCCGAGGATATATACGGTTCTTATTTTAATAATTGAGTGAATTCGTTCGTGGATGAAAATGAGTTTACACAGGTAGAGAAAACGATCCTAATAGGCCGAATCTAGATTGGCACCGTAATAAAAAGTGTGTTTTATTTTATCGGTTCGAAAGGATCGTTTTCTTTATCCGGCTCCTCATTTTACCGGTGTGCTGGTGCTATTTTAATTGAGCGATATTTCTCCCTCGGTGATTTTCATTTGAGCTGGTAAGATTATGGGATGGATTAGATTTAATTACAGCGATAATGGGATTTTTGTGTTGTTTCGTAAGCGAAGGGAAAGCGATATGATCACAATGAGATTGTAAGCTTTGCGTCTGTTGTGCAGAAGAAAAAAAGTCCGCGAAAAAAGCAGAGCATTGTTCGGAGAGTTATTTTTTTTTGTAATCGATCGAACGCTAGATACAAAAGACTCTATATATTTTGTACGGGATAAAATACTTCATCAATTTTCTCACATCTATTGAATAAACAATTTTGACCTGAATTTTACAAATTTTTTATTCTTCAACTCCCCCTTTTTTCCTATTAGATGATTAGATAACTTAATCAAATTTGAAAATTTCAACATTCCTTTTGCTTTGGTATATTGATCGTTCGTAAAGATTACAAGAAAAATATAAAATATTTATTCATACGCTAATCGAAATATTCCAAGTGAAAATATTTTTCTGTTCTTCGTAAAAAAAAAATTGAGCCTATATTGCGTGAGCGACACGCAAGAAACTCATAACCAAATCAAATACAACACTCACTTAAAAGAGATAATCTCTATTTATTTCCGTTTCATACATCAGTTCTAAACGCCTCCGTTCAAAAATTCATTACCCCACGAGTGCCAACAAAGGCAGCTTATCTTCCTCCTAAATATTAGCATGAAACAATCCCAAAATCCCAACTTCCTCGGCACACAGACAGTCAAGCAAGCAGAGTATCTCAAGATCCATGAACCAGATAACATAGCAAACAACCACTAAAGCTAATAGGAAAAAAGAAAGCTCATTCCCATTCGCTGGTTACCGCGTCACGTCAACGATTCCCCAAAAGTTTTCAACTCGCGCTCTGTGCTTTCCACTCGTCACGCTAATGCCTCGTGGTATCGAAAATAAAAACAAAACCCTCGACAAGGCGACTATTTCCACGTCTTTATTTATTCGACGTTTCCTTTGATGCTCGCGCGTCGAACGAGAGCAGCAGCAGCAGCAGCAGCAGCAGCAGCAGCAGCAGCAGTAGCGCAGCTATAGGAGACGGAAGAGGAAAGGCAAAAAGATGTAGCGTGTACGTATATACATATAGGAAGGAATATAAAGGAGCCACGAAGAAAACCGCGAGAAAATAGTCACAGACCCGGTCTCTTCGGTCGTGCATCGTATATACCTCCCCAGGGCGTTTGGCAATCTTCCACAATAATAAATCCCTTCGGCTGGATCTCGCTCCCTCCCTGCATCCCATCCTCCTCTCACGTAGCAGTAGCATCAGAAGCAGCAGAAGCCAGCGAGGCCAGTGTAGTATAGTGCGCATGGTGCAACAGATCGCTTATCCGCGATAAGGATTAAGGTCTTCCGCTGGCTTGTGCAAGGAATTTATCGTCTCACTCTTTATGAGTGTGTCTCCGTGTGCGAGTATCGATGGAAGCGCCGCCGCACCGCTGCTACTGCTGTTCTGCGTATTATTGTTTAGCCGTGGCTACACCGACGCGAGGGGCGCGGGTTTGGACGATCGTTGAGAGATAAGTGGAGGGGGATGATCGCGCGCGCGCGCGCGCACGGGCTTTTGGCTGATGTATATATGTAGGGCTCTGCGTGTGCGGATGACTGGCCCGCGACATCGGAGGGAGGACGAGTGTAAAGAATAATTGCTTCGGTGCGAGAGGCCAATTGGTGGATCATCTTTTTGCGAGAAGAGGGTTATATATCGGTGGGAAAGGATTCGAGTTGATATATACGGTCGGAGGATTTTGCGATCTAAGCAGAACTCTATCCCTTGCAGAATAATCTTTCTTATATTGAGTATTATTTTCGTGAAGAATATTACAGTGTATTGCATGGCTACTGTTACAATTGTTTAAACAATTGTGTCGCGCGCTTGTCATAATTTTCTTTTAACTCATTTTTATTTGTTCGCGAAGATTCCTTAAATGCCACAGATTTAAATAGAGCTGAAGTTAATTGAATTACTTGAAGTATTCATTGTGTATGGGATAAAATAAGCTTCTCTTAAGTGATTGATGTGCCAAGAACACTATCCGGAGAATTACTTTATCAATAACTCGCGGAGTATTACAATGAGACCTGTGATGAATGGACTGAGATATTGTCTTAGGAATGAATTAAACTATCTTTTGAAAGCTAGAGAGCTTTTCCCCCGTCAAACATTCGGCTTTCATTAAAACAGTTTCAATGTTGAATGCAACTTAATTTTTCAAAGAGTTAATTGAAATTTGTCCAAAATAAATAAAAAAATTATTGCTCGTCGTGATAACATAATTTAAGTACATGTACCACATTAAAGTTCAATTTTCATAATGGAGTTTAAGGATACTTTAAGTCTCGAGAGAAAGGTTTTATTTAAATATCTGTACTTAATGCGTTGCGACTTTAAATATCCCAAGAACAATTAATTCATTAGTGCTATAAATTATACTTTATTTAAAGTAAATGGACTTGTTTTACGACTGTGCAGTGTATAGAATTAAATTTAATTAAAAAAGTTACTGCCAATTAAAAGTTAAAAGTGAATGCCCTCGGCAATATTTATAGTTATAATATCTTGCTAACACACAGCTTTTGTAACCTGAATATTTATATGGAGCGTAAATAGAAAATTTAAAAACTGACTGGTTTAGTGAAAACAGTTACAAACATCGGGTGCTTCATCATTTCGTGTAAGCTAAATAAACCAAAAATCGAAATTCAAAATGTAGTAGCTTCTTTGGTCGTAGTCCAAATAGGATGAAAGAATTATGATTTCTGTATTTTTCTTCGTTGTACTTTCTATATTTTCGAAATCACAAACTGTTAAATGTATAAATATGTATTCAATTTCTTATATTAAAATTATTAAAATCGTTTTTCCGATGAAAATAAATATAATTTTTACATAGAAATGAGAACATATTCTTATATTTTCGAAAAAAAAACGAGATATCCTGATTCCGTTTCTCTTACTCAGGGTCATGTTTCGGGCGTGTAAGTAATTTTTGTTTTTATTCCAAGTGATATAGTCTCCATTAGTTAGTAGATCTATTTTGGCCAAACATATTTAAACCTTTTTGCTATATTAAAGTTGGCCATAAATTATTTTCGAAGGCCATAAAAACTGGTCAAACTATTTGCCAGAGTTTTTAATCGAATATTGCAGAATAAGTTTTTATGTTGTTTAATTTACATACTTAAACATATTTGTTCAATATTTTACAGGTATTTTACGCACACATGCTTTATATAATTCACGAGAAATTTATAATTAAAGAAATTATTGCTTTAACAAAATTTATCTGATTCTATTTTACCGAATATTATGTTGCAGTCTCAAAGCCCACTATAATTTAAAAATACATAAACATACATTATTTACTTCAAATTTAATATAAAATTGTAAATTATAATTATTTGGTCAAAATATAATCCTTTTTTCGTTTTACTCATTTCATTTGTCTAAGTCACATGACAGTAGCTCAGAAATATTTATTTCATCATCCAAAAGTAATGTACGAAAATAAATAAAGCAATTATTTTTCCCCGAAATTGATTCACGAGAAAATTTAAATCGACTCATTTTCAACTTTTACAAAAGATGAACCATAATGCAATTAAAATTTAATACTTAACAAATCGATTAAAAACTATTTATTTAATGAGCTTAATATCAAATTTTTTATAAAACAGAATATCCCAATTAGTATTTAAATTCGCAATATTTAACTCCGTAAACGCCAAACTAAAACTACATTGTTTTCTATTCTTTGTACGCGCGGCTTTGATAAAATATTCAGATTCCGCACGTTTCCGGGACGCAAGTTTCTCGTACCACTCAATCGTGCAAATTTAAAAGTAGACTCAGAGAGTACGTAATTTAAAAAAAAAGTGGAGATTGAAAATTGCAACTGTCTCTCTCAAGAGAGAGAGAGAGAGAGAGAGAGAGAAAGAGAGAGAGTGTGTGGCAGGGAAAAGCGAATGACGCGCATATTAAAAAATTCCAGTGACGCAGGGGAAAATTTTCTAGGGTCGGGACGGACGCGTTCGGCTTTTCTAACAAGCTTTTTCTTAATCAAGAGTTTCATATTAGCCCCACAAAGTGGCCGGCACTTGGCGGAGTGATTAAAAATCTAGCGGAGCGATGGGATTGGGCGAAGGCACAGCGCGACGGTGTCGACCTTCCAATCAAAGTTCACGACATGGGGCGCGCGGGGATGTCGTATATTCAAATGTAAGTAGAAACATCCCGAGTACGGTGCGGCGCAGGCCCTGACGTCGGTACACATTTATTTACATATATGTAGATATACCGACCGCGTTATGGTACCAACTTTAAATCGGCTTTTCTCAACTTTCACGGATGATTAAGGGACGTCGCACTTCCTCTTTTTTGTTTTTAAATTATAAATGCTTATGGATATATCTAAAATATTTATAGAAATGAGTGGCATTGAAATTTTGCCATATCTAACAAAGTTTGTTAGCCGTTTCGAACTTTCTTGGTATTACTAAAAACAAAAAATGAAAACTTCCCAACAAGTGCAAGTTACAATTAAATGCAAGATGCATCCGGAGCCAATCGCGATGAAGGTTCGTTATCCTTTCAGCAGCTGCTTATCAAAAATGAAGGATCTTAGGTACCCTCTCGCGATTCATTATAATCTCTCGAGTATTTCGAGCGCGCACTTCCATTATATTAACGTTCGCGAGTAGAACACCAAAAAGGCCGCTCGACCTACACAGCGAGCATTCAATTTGTAAATTAAACTCCTGTCCTTCATTCTTTATCGTATAAAGCGTTTGCTCGGCCGATGGTATAAAAGCCCCAAAAGAGGCGAAGACGAAGAAGAAGAAGAAAAAGACGAGGACGACATGAAGACCAAAGAAAGGGCAGCACAGCAACGGGGAAAAGCAAGAACTATACACACCGTCCATTTCTTTAAAAAAAACAAACTTTTTGCTATCTCTCTCTCTGGCGAAACTTTTATTTCCCCTGAATTTTTCTCCAATGCACCTTTTACCATGACAAAAGCAGCAAAAGTTACCCGTGGGCGCAAAGGGGCGCGCGGAAGCGGAACAATCAATTTTTCTCTCTTCAAGTCCTATATATTTACACAATTCGTTCCGCCGAGCTGGTCGCCGAAAAACAATCGTAAAAGAATCACGTATGACACTTCCCATCCTCCTCCTCCTGCTCTTAATAAACCCTTTCACCCGCACAGCCACGCGGTATAGAAAAAGCCAAGCAAGATCGCGCGCGCGAGTAATAATCCCAGCCCCTCCACGGGGCACAATTGAAAGCCATCCAGGCGTAACCTACTCCTCCTGAAAAACATTTAATTCGCGCACGCGCTCACGTGAGAGTGAGAGAGAAAGAGATTCCTTCGCGTTCACACGCAGCTCCGTCTCCTCCTCGGCATATGCAGCGCACACGTACGCGCAATTTCGCGCTCCGCACATGTACGCGTGCGCACACGCCCGGCCCGTCGTGCGTCGTAATCCGCGCCGCAGAGGTATTCGTTTTTCACGGGGAACTTTATATGAAAAGCCTCGCAGAAGCGCATACACTGAGAGAGGAAGAGAGGAAGAGAGAGAGAGAGAGAGAGGACGAAGCAGCAACGGGAGCAGCAGGCAGCGCCAACCGAAGGGGCTAATTTAAAATTCCGCATACGCCTCGCGGCTTGTCGTCGCCGCCACTGTACCGCCGCCCACCACCGACGGCGACGACGGCGCGCTTCATGAATCCAGGCCAGGAGAATCGCGCCCCGGGCGTCATCGTAGCCTACAGGCAC
Organism: Megastigmus dorsalis; assembly: GCA_900490025.1. NCBI lineage: Eukaryota > Metazoa > Arthropoda > Insecta > Hymenoptera > Megastigmidae > Megastigmus > Megastigmus dorsalis. Next base: position 8,391 of record UELU01141284.1, read on the forward strand.
GCGTCCTTTTACACTCTTTCCCGCGCTCTGCACCGCTCGCGCAAACATCGTTTGTGACGTCGTTACGTCCTGACAAGGGTAGCGCGTGTGCCACGCAGTTTGTGTGTGCGTGACAGAGACACAGAGAGAGAGAGAGAGAGAGAGAGAGAGAAAGAGAGAAAGAATAGATTCGAACAGGCCGCGCTCCTCCCATTTAATCAAAATACGCAATCATGCAGGCGGTGGAAGAGCTACCTAACCATCTCGTTACTCTCTCTCGCTCTCTCTCTCTCTCTTCCTCGCTTTGTCTCGCTCTTTCGAGAAGCGTTATATTCACGGCCCTCGAAATCCCTGGACCGACCAATCAAATCAAATGCACATACGGCCTCTCTCTCTCTCTCTCTCTCTCTCTGCATGTGAGTGCGCACACTCGGCTATTCCCAGGTGCAAGCGTGTGTGTGTTCGTATAAGCGGCGGTCGGACCGAGAGAGTCTGGCGCGCGAGTTGCCTCTCGCTTGTGATTCCACGGCACGTACGCGATTTTACGCGCGGCTTTTCCTTCTCTACGCCGACGCCGCCGCCGCTCTTTCCCTCCCCAATAAGAGATGGAGAATGAATGTACTCATGTGTGTACTTGTGTTTGTGTGTGTCTGTGTGTGATGTGCGCGAGCGTAATATGTAGCAGTCGATCGCGAGCAATCGCCCGATTTTCTCTCTCTCTCTCTCTCTCTCTCTCTCGTCCGTGTCTCATCTCTCGGCCGTACAGACTTTTATGTATGTATAGGGCGAGGGAGGCTCCGAAAGCCGCGCGAGTCTCTGGTGTTTACCCGTGACTTGTATCCGGCGCATTTCGCTCCGCGATGTAATATTTATTGAGCAGCTGGAGGAAAATTAGATTCCATATAGCGATGGATCCGTTGGGGATGCCGAGAGAGAGAGAGAGAGATATGGAATTTCGTTAGTAGTCGGTACCGTGCACGCGATCGACCACGAAATTAAAGGCTGGACACACTTCGTGTATGGCGACTTTTATTATTTGCTCTATATGTATATTGTTGGAAGAGAGCAAGCAATTGCTGAGATTATGGCAAGATACGCGATTGTCCGGAAATCAATATCGGATGTGCTGTTTATGGTTATTGCAAAAGATTTTTGTTCATGCGCGTATTAATCTGTTTTTTTTTTTCTTTCCCGTATGAAAATTGATTAATTTATACGCAACTTCGCCGTTTTGAAAAAATATTTATAGCTGATGCTCGTCGATTTATTCAAACACTTTTTACAAGCACTGAAGGAAGTGTTAAATTATATTACGCGAGTAAATAACTTTCTTGAATTACTCGCTTTTATTCTTAACGCTCGGTTTATTTTCAAGCCTTACATAAAGTAAATACTTTGAAACTTTCCGAAACAAACTTGCGAATGTCCGTTAAAACTAATTAAATCAACTCTAACGCTTATACAACTTCTTGTATACGTCCACTCAAGTAAATTAGCAGCACGAAAAATTAAGCATATTTTATGTAACGCATCGCTCACTTTGTACAAAAAACTTAAAAACACGTTTACCTAAGCGTGAAATTATACTTTTATTTCAAGCGTAATACATTAAGCATTATTAATTATAGGAAATATTTCCGCTTTTATATAGTAAAAATAGCAATTACATTTCGGAAAGGAAAAGCTGTTAGACAGCGCCGTGTTTAATATTGTAAATGAAACCTCATTAACATGTATGTAACGAATGTTCATTTATCTTGATATTAATTGCAACTGAAAGTACAGGAATACCGAATACTCATGTTACATGCGCATAAAATTCCCTACAGAAGTGCCTGATTTTCAATAGTACCTATATTCGTGCATATATTGTCATTGAAAGTAGTAGAATATTATTATGTTGCGCATTTTTTATTTTCCAAATTTTTACCTGACTTGAAAGCTGAAAAAATGTTGATTAAAAATCAGTATCTTTCTGCATCCATCCATATAAATGACTATAATAAATGGTGCAAGTTTCGTATGTTTAACGGGTGTCAAAGTAACATTCCTCCTTTGTATCAAGAAGCCACTATAACTGTCGCTTACAACAACATTCCGATAATCCAGTCTCCGCGAGCATCGCACGAGGTGCGCCGTTAATTCAGGAACACGAGTTCCACTAATCGCTAATGGCGACTTACAAGTGACAATTGGAGCCCGAGGCGCGTCGCGACGAGCAATAGGCAATAATGGAGTTTTGAATAATGCAGTTTTGAAGGCCGCCGTGGCCGATTATCTCGACTGCAGCCTCAACTCGCGAGCGTCACAATTGAAGGGCCTCGGGGGCCGCAGCCAAACAGTCAACTTGTCTCCCGTAAATATGATAAATAGCTGGACTTGCCGACGCGTGTATTATAGATGAAAAAGAAATCTATCGCTACTCTGTTTATTGCCCCGAAGGCTTTTCAATTCCTCTGTACAAACGGATTATTTGTGTAGTTACATTACACGAAAATAAAATTGACTCGACTCGCCGAGCTTATACGTGGATAGAATTATTCATTTCGCGCATGGGTATATAGAGCGTTTTATTTTTTTTTTTTTTTTTTTTCATATGGTAAACATTTGAATAAGCTACTTATGTATTCAAAATTTAATCTGATTTTTTGTTTATAGTAGTATCACCCGGCTCTATCTACTAACACATGTCTTATTAGCATTAATATAGATCGAGTTTTTTCAGGCTTGCTTTTGCCTATAGTGTAAGAATTTTACTCGTTAATTTAGTTATTGTTTTTTTAGGAATGATTTTATAGCTTGCATAAACTAATATAATTAATTTGAAGTTCTCCGAAAAGACTAACATTAAAGTTATAACGTCTTTGTAGCCAAAAAACAAGAAACTAACTCAAGAGTTCCTGGTATTACCATCGTTTTGCATTGAAACTTCAAACGGATCCCTTATGAAATATGAATTTACATTACGGAATGGTTGAATTCAAATCTATTATACGCGTTAATTTAATCTCAATTATATTCTTATTACACAAACGAGACAAGCTATGCATCAAAGATATCAAAATTTCTAATATAACTCACACTTATATAAAACTGTAACTTTTGAATGAATTTGCAATTATTGGACGGGCGTATTTGTGAATTAGGCGAGCCTTGCTAAAGTTATGTTCAAGCATTGCGCATTACTCTTGTAAACCTTCGATAAACAAATATTAATCCGACTTTCAAAGAGATTTACTTTAAGCTTCAATTTGTAACACCGCTGTATATTGCTGGGAAATTCACTTATATAATATATGTATGTATATATATATATATAAGTTTATTATATCCTGCTACACTTTTCGTCCTTTATTTTAAATATAATAACTACTAAGAAAAGCTCTGTTCTAGCTTTCCAGTTTATTCTGCAGCAATTAAAATTATTTCATTCATATCGATAGTAATTCAGCCTAACTTAATTGTCATATGGAAAGTACATATATTCAGATAACAAATACGAATCCTATAGGATCAAAGTTAGTTGAATTAATATGTCTATTCGAATTGTCGAGAAATAGCGTGTAGATATATTCTTTCCTTAAGATCAAACGATGCAAGCCAAATGAAATTTCCGTTTAGAAATTTAACGGCAAGTTGCTTACGACTTCTGTATACGATCGCGAGTAACGCCTTTATCCGTCTCCCGTCTAATGCAATCTTAGTTTTCGCGGAGAAGCTCCTGGGAGAGCTTCTCATTGTACAGATTATGTGTTTAGCAAACGTGTTGCGCGCCCGTACACATACGCGCATAGTTCGTGTAGCCCCGAAGAGTACCTTAATTATATGTAATGACTATCCACTTTAACCAATTATCCAGTAGAATCGTCTTGGCACATGATACTGGCATCTCGCTTACATTTCCAACTCTGAGTCACGCACTTCCCCTCCCCCCTTAATCGTTATGAATTCGCGCGAAAACACGAAATGACTATTTTATTATTCAACAGTGGAGTAATTTTGCTACAAATATATATATATGTGGGAGTTTAATATAGGTCAGAAATGATTAATTTTAGTTCTTACGTTTATTGAAATCGAGTTAGAAATTTTTCGAGAAAAGTTACCTTCGCAAACGTATAAGTTTGGTTTCTTCATACTTTTACGTATATTTTTATTTCTATATATAACCATGTTTAAAACATTTTTTAATGGCAGAGTGTATTTACTTTTCTTCTAAACAATTCACTACTATGGCTAGACATCCATTAGCGGAATTTCATTCAAACAATGGGTGAAGACATGATTCGACTTCTCCGCGAAACTGCTACCTTCATACAAACATACTCATACTTTTCATAAATTTTTCGAAAATTGATAAACTTAAACACTTTCCAACTCAACAGTTGGATTAAATATACTTAAATAATTTTAGCTTTTCATCGCGTTTCCAACAGAAAACGATTCATTCGTTCACGGCAATGAACGAACTCTTGTGCAAATCGTTAACAAATGTCTCTTCCAAGTATGCACTTGAGCCTTAAGTGGCTCTCGCTTTAATACCCGAGACACATTGAATAACGTCAATACATTAACCGTTAGCGGCAGACTCGAGGAGCGCCAATAAATAGCCAGTATTTTTCTTTGAATTTGAATGTCTAATAGGGTCGCGCGGGTTACATTAACGAGGCAGGCCGCGACGGCATATTCCATCCCCCCTTTAACGAAAGTTAAAGTGAGAAGCGCGTAAAGACGCTCGCCGTAGTAAACCACTTTCGCCGGCGGCGCGAGTAATTTAGCGCCGCGAGCCGAGCGAGCCATTAAAAGGATTGAATTAACATCGGTAAAGGAGGAAACTATTTTTGTTGTGTGCGCCGCGTGTAAAATGATATTGTTCAATGTGACACGCTTTTCCAGCTGAGCATCGGGGGGAGAGCTGCCGCCGCTGCAGTAAACCGATACTCATTTGTACTCTCGAGTGTGCATGGAGGCGCTCCTCCACTACGTCCTCTTACAAAGGTGGAAAAGTGCAGTGGGATGGTTTAGCCGAATAATTAAAATCTTCAAAATCAGTTTAAAATTATAAATCTGGGCTCGTTTTTTTACGATTTTGCTCTTGATAAAAGCCATTAAAGACTTTGTTGGGCAATGGGTGAAAGTTTAAATGTAATTTTTTATGCTTCATGTAATCCTGTAATATTAAAAACCCCAAGGAAAAGGACAAGGACAAAGGACGATGTCCACGGGGATGAAATTAAATGAAGGATTTAGAGCAAACGTTCGAAACCTATATGACATAATTCTTTAACTTGGAGAGAAAACTTGAAAACATTGAATTAAAATCCAGTGTGTGTCTGTATCGACTTCCATGTATTGAACATTCTAGTAGAAGATATTATAACAATACTTATTTTGACTGTTTATTAATAAAATCTTACCAATAAATAGTTTTAATAATAATTTAGGTTCACGCGTACAGCCACGAAGATAAATTCATAATATAATGATGTTTATCCGTGATCTGTGATATATATATTGATATTTATGTCATGAAATCGAAATCGCACAATTTCATACTGCATAAAACTCAATTTATAAAGTTGATAGAGAGACAGCCTATTGATGCAATGACATCACGAATATAATTTAGAATCACTTTGAATTATGTAAATTTATACCGATCAAAGGATGTTACCGCTGATCATACACATAATTTAATCAGAATTAGCTGTAGAATCAGTAGATAGTTTATTTTAATAATTCTACTAAGTAATATTACACACGCGATCGATAATAGAAATCTCGCGAAATGAGTAAAAATAATAATATCTTGACCAGCTCATAACCTGCATTGAACAAAATGGCCGATTGAGGGCATAACTACTGGAGGTTAAGTCAACTTGCTATTGGCAATTATAGTTGATCAATTATTTTTGATAATTTAACCAGTCGCAATAACCAAGCTACTATAATTACTTTTGCAGTGCCTAAAATGTTACTTGATACCGAGTGGATTCGCCACTCAAAGGTAATCAAGCGTGCATCAGCGGTATAAGTACACACTACTTGAAATGCCAAGTATAACATGTGTTGCGCAATTTCCCACGTCTAATTGCCTACAGCACAACAGATCAATATATATATATATATATATATATA
>UELU01141285.1:0-53358 GCA_900490025.1 Megastigmus dorsalis
CCCTCGGCTCCCCCGGCGCTAGGAGCCAACTTTTTCTCTGCCTACCAAAAGTCACCCGTCTAACGCGCATAGCCCAAAAAGCGGCTATACAGCACGTATATATGAAAGCGAGAGGCCGGAGAAGATAAAGTCGTATAACCGTTCAATGAAGTTAGTTTCGGCGGGAGAGCGTTGTGTACCGACTTCTTTTTTGTTTCTTTTTTTGAGGTCGGTTGGGAGAGCACGGTAAGAAAGAGAGGGAGAGAGAGGGAGAGAGAGAGCGAGAGAGAGAGAGAACTAAAAGTAAGAGAAGTATAGAAGAAGAAAAGAAGTCGGCAAAAGAGACTCGAGAGAGTCGAAAGTCTTTCTATCAGCTGCACGATCGCGCGTGAGACTCGCGAGCACAGAAAACGCAGGCGGCCGCGGCGGCGCCGCCTGTAATTCCTTGGACTCGGGAGAGATCCTGAAAGTGCAGGGGAGAGCTCCACCTTTTATCGGCAAACTTCGGCAGACCTTCCAATGTATCGCTGTACAGCGCAGCGCCGCGGCGGCCTGTATATAGCGATCGTTCCGAAAAATTCTCCTCCCTTTACCCTGCTCGCTACCTCTACCCATACAGGGACGCGTGCACTTGGTACACGTGCACAGACACACAGAAACAGCAATAGAGAGCGAGAGAGAGAGAGGGCTAGAGAGAGAGAGAGAGGGAGAGAGAGAGAGAGTGAGAGAGAAGTCCGGCAAACGAGTAAAGTTTCGCTGGGCTTCGCCGCGTGATTCTCCAACTTCTCGAGGCGCTTTTCACTTACTCGCGAAATTTCGCTTATTGCGTTGCCTCGGCGGCGCGGCGGCGCTGTGCTGCGTACCTTTTCGCTCGACGGGCTCTTCTCTCACTTCATTTTACCAGCTCGCGTCTTTTACCAAACTAATAGAATTTCGCACTCGGCGCGCACGATTTTCCGATGATGGCTACGCAAGTCCCGCGAGTTTCGAGCTTATTTTCATACACTCCTGCAGCTACAGCAGAGAGTATTTTCGGGATGACGAGACGAGGATTCAATCGAATGTTTTGGAAAATTCAATTTTGCCCCCGGCCAAGTATAAATCGCAACGCGATTCTTCTGGAATATCGCGATAAAGGAAGGGGGCCGCGAGCGATGAAGCCGGGCGATTTCTTATCGCTCGGCTCCGAGTCTTTTTGTTGGCACGGCGATATCCGGCGAAATTCGCAGTGCGGCAGTGCTGCGCGATAAGACTGGAGAATAAGAGCTAGCCGCGGGAGAGAGGAGAGAGGCGAGAGGCGATAGAAGGAGGAACGATGGCAAAATTGGCCCCCGCAGTTCCGGGCGCGGCATGGCAGCGCTTCCTCGCTAGTTAACACATACGGGGGGAGCTGCTGGCGGCCGATAATTCGCCGTTGGCCTCTCCATCTTCTCCTCTCTCTCCCTCTCTCCCTCTCGCTCGGCTGAATTCGGAATCGGGCTGCGATCGGGCGCTCGACGAGTGGAGCCCAAGACGGATGGCCACTCGGCGCGCGCTCGGCTGTTTGGCCAGGCTCAACTTGACCCTCCCTTGCTTACACTTGCAAATGCATGCGCTCGGCCCGGACACTGCCACCTCCGGGATACCGAGCATCCCGTATTAACCGGGCCTTCCCCTCCGTTGCGCTAATGTGTCCGTGAATATCGTTGTGTGCCGCTGCTGCAGCGAGCTCCGGCGAACTGCAGCTGCATCATCCAATCCCCGCTGATGAATTATGCGAGAGCTCGCGGGACCAGTCTCGGGCCGCTGTAGCGCGGCTCTCTTCTTTCCTATGCCTACTGCCGGACGTGTGACCTACTTACGGCCGATGTTTGCCGGGGATTCTGCAGCGTATGCGCGCTGAATTTTTCCGGATAATTAATGCTCGCGTGCTAATTGCGCGTAGCTCAGGCTGAATATTCTTAATTATCTATGAGACTAATTAAAATTTGAAAAATTTGAAAATAAATTTGCATTCGAAGTGAGGACGAACTTTTGGTTAGGCAGCTTTTTTATTTTGCAAACTCGAAAATTTGTACAGGCTGTTTTCCTTTTGCTGTGCGTAGTAGCTCCAATTGAGTGTTTTATCAGGGAAAAGTTTTTAATCTTCATCCTCCCGAATCTACGTTTATCATCGTAAATGTTATATCAACGAGGGGTGGAAAGTTTTTCAAAAGTTTACCCGGAGATTATTCTTTTGCAACTTTCGCTTTAAAAAAAAATTTTTTCTTTTCTTCGCCTCTTCGCATTTGGGTTTTTCTGCTACTTTGATTCGTACAGAATCCTTTCAATGGAAATTTGTTCTCATGAAAATAGCAGCTTTAACTTTTTATACTACAAGAGAACTGCCTTTTAATAATGGTTGTGTTAACGAAATCGTAGAATAAAGCAAAGTATAATATTTAAGTTACAAACTCTTGAAATGGATTAATAAACGTTCGAAAAAGTTAGTCTTTCGGATTGTATTCTTCACAAGTACAACGTTTTAAAAATTCATTTCAATTATATCTTTTCTAAGTGATATAAATGATATACCTTACTGTATTATTAGATTTTAATCCTTCGCTGCTATTTTAAAAATATGAAAGTCGATAAAAGTCTGGAAAAAGGTTCTACCTTAACTTTTCTGGACTTAGAGGTTCTATTTCATAGACACATTTTTTTCTTCCAATTTTAATTCTTAACAAAAATTGTATAATTTTGAAATATGCGAAAAAATTTGTATTGGAGTCCTATTATCAATCTAAACTATCAATTCGTACGTTTTACGGAATCATCTCATATCTTCTGCGACGTAGGACTTGGTTATGAAAGGAACAAAAAAGGAGGATCCCGGTACTGGCCCCTATTGATATTACAAGGTAAAAGTACGAGACTTGTATCATCATTTAGAGTATAAAAAGACTCTTAATTTAAAATATATATAGCCCCGTTACTTAACGGGAACTGTTTCAAAAAAGGGCGAAAATATTTTCCCCTACTCTTAATACATGTAAGTAGCGATAGACGAGTCAGAAAGACGCCAACAGTTAATATAGTGAATTTTCCACTTCATTAAAATTAACGCGATTCATATCTCACATTTTACAAATACCCAGCAGACGTCAATATGCAAGATAATTTCCAACTCCAGATTTCCTCTGCAGAAGCAGTAATTCTATTAGCGGTATACGAAAAGGTTTATCGCTACATCGCTACTCAACTCTATTAAAGTCTATATCGTCCAAAACTAGTATATAGCTTCAGACTGTCCCGTACCACCAGCAGCAATAAAAAGCAATCAAGCAAACATCTCTCAGTATGCAAAGCTGCAAGGGATACAAGATACAGTCGCTATATCTCGAGAGATCCACGCGATATGTCCAGTTGGCCAGGTCATCCGCAGTCCCGCGCTATATAACAATTGCACAGGGCAAATATACCAGCGCTATGGCTCCTATATTCTGGCATGCGTTCAAGCGGAATGGCCGGGAGAGCAAGTGTCTTGCGCGCTTATAATAACACCGGCTCACGTGTAGCAGCGGAAGGAGCTTTTCGCGCGAGACCCTTTCCTTTCCTACCCACTGGCATCGAGCCCGCATCCCCACGGAGAGACAGAGACTGAGAGAGTGTACGAGAGAGGAAAGTAGCTGCTCCGGACCGCCCGTCGAACTAAACTCCCTTCGATTACGACCGTATAGACACCGCAACGTTGCTCCGTCTCTTAATTCGACTTAAGTTAGTCTACTAGATTCTTATATATACCTGCAGCTGTCCCGTTGCTTTTTAACTGCTTTTTCCTGCAGACTTTCTTATTTGCGTACGTAAATCAAATTATAAATAGCTATACGTGAGCAGTCAATAAAGAGTGTATTTAATTTGATTTATACTTTATCGATGAAAGGTCTGGATGCTCTGCAACAGCAATAGATTTGCGAAAAATATTGGAAACTCGATTTCCAGACGATCAGTTTTTCCACGAGATCCATCAAGGAATTAAATTTCACTTGAATCGAAGTGTGTGGAGTGGAAACTCTCCCCCCTTTGAAAAATGTGCTTCGCGTCATTTAGAGCAGCACTTATCGGTCACTTCAATCAAGCCGCGGTAATAATCCGAAAGTTATAAATCGCTGAATTGTTCCAGCTGAGCGTAAAACGCTCGCGAAATGCTCCAAGGAGCAAGAGAGGGAGAAAGGGAGAGAGAGAGAGAGAGAGAGACGCGAAGGAAGAGAGAAAAAAGGGCTGAAAAAGAAATTGATAAAGTTGGGTGCGAGAGGTCAAAAGTTTGACTAAGATGCCCTTCCGAAGTTACCTCTCGACGCGCCCGTCGGGACTCCCATCATAATCACAAATGATTAAGAAGTTGAAAAGTTCGATAAAGTCAACTCTCTCCGTCTCTCTCTCTCTCTCTCTCTCTCTCTCTCTTTCTGTCTTCATCAGGGTGAGCATAACCGCCGCGGCTTGCGCATAAAACGCGAGCGACGGCGCGATCGTGAAATCGGCCGACTGCTGCTGCTGCATTCAGCGTCGATACGTCTCCTCTCTCTTTCTCTCTTTCTACATTTTGTAAACTATTACAAATAAACTCATATCTATAGCATATCTAACAATCTATCTCGCCGTGACCTTTGTGTCAAGAGCATGCCGCTGCATACTAGCTTGCTCCTCGATCCGAGGTGCGGCTGTTCTCTTCAGTCTCTCTCTCTCTCTCTCTCTCTCATTTTGCCGCATATAGAGCGAGTCCCGACGCTTTCGCTGCACGCGAGGGAGCTGGATGGCTTCCTCACTTAGAGCTCAGCTTGCGCCTTTACTTAATGCAGCCACTCTAACCGACTCTGCTTCTCTCTCTCTCGCTCTCGAGTTATCTGCAACTTTCCACTTTAACTAGCAACAATTCGTAGGCAAACAATTATGCCTCGGCTCGCTGAACTTTCGCGCAGCGCCGCGCCTCACTTCCCTCCGCCTTCGCTCGAAGCTTTCTCTCCTCTCCATCCTTTTGCGAGCTTCCTTATACTGATGCCTCGACCGCGACGGGTTAGTTAGTTGCAGCTGCACACATCTACTTTGCTCTCTTACTTTCTCTCTCTCTCTCTCTCTCTCTCTCTCTCTCTCTCTCTATCTCTCTCTATCTCTATCTCTCTCTCACTTACTCGCGCCAAATTGCTCGAGTATTAGAGAGTCAAGACTCTTTTCGCGAATCTCAACGAACCGGAACACGTGTCTGTCTGTTTCTCTGTCTGCCTGTCTGTGTGTACCGTGTAGTGAGCGAGATGTACGCCGAGGAAGCAAGAACAGCTGCGATTGTTCCTCGAGCTTTACTCTCTTCTTCTTCTGTTTTTTTTCCTCCTACCCTCGCAGGCACTGGAAGCGAACGGTGGGGATTTGGCCTCTGAAGCAATTAAGAACGTGATGTAATTATACTGAAGGCTGAAAAGACGAGAATAAGGATGCCCGCGAGATGTGGGACTCTGCGCTCCTGCTGTTGTAGCTAATCCTAAGGGAAACCGCGTGTGGGAAACCGTGTGGGCCGGGTTATACGACGAGTCTCGGTGCATGAGCTAGAATAAGGCGACGGACTTGGTCCGAGTTCCCGGAATATTTCATAAAAATTCATTGTCTGTGGTGGATGTAGGTCGTGCCTGACCGATCGCGCACGCTACTACTTAAGTCGGGTACGAAAAATCTCCCAGTATTTATCCATTTGTGGAAATAGAATATCTGTTGTTTTAAATGTATCAACGAATAAAGAAAAGCACACAGTTTGAATAATATTATAGTTTATTATTAATATATCAGATTGAGTTCAATGTGGCGCGGAAGGTACGTGTTACCGCTACGGAGATGTAGCGCGGACTAACTGAAAAAAGGGCGGGCGAAAGATCAGTCAGTTAAACAATCAGTTACTTAAACAGAACGATAGGCGGCGTCAGCCCTTAAGACGCTTCTGTGAGTGTGTATTTCTATATATTTACAACAATATCTCATCTGAGAATCAACGAATGTAGGCCATCTGTCTTATATAGCTATACTGTAAATTTTATTATTAACAGATCAAACTTTATAAGCTTTGTATCAGAGTTGGAGTTCGAAACAAAGATCGACTTTTCCAAAGCTCTTTCATCCTAAGTGAAATGTAAAAGTCGATGGATAGCCCCTTTGCTCCATTTTCCCTCGCAACACATCTCACGCTATACCCATTCGAGTTTTAATATTTTCAAACCCTTCTCGTACAGCACGCGGTCTTTGTTCGACGCCGATTAGATAATTACATTTATTAAATTACACCGTTGCAGCTGCACAGGGCAAAGTGGTTCGAAATGAAGTTATATGGATTTAAATTAATATCGCGGAGCTAATCCAAGCTTAGAATCGTCCAGGCGGGTTGTACGGCAAGTTATTAGAGCATAAATAGGAGTTACGGCCGCGCGAGTGTACGCTTTAGCATTGCGCGCGGCGAACGATAGAATCATTATAACGTTAGTTATAGGTGGGAAAGTATAAATTCGCGAGCATCCGCCTCTTTATCCCGGTAATGCCTTGGCCGCTTTACGGTGCAGATCTTTATTCGCGCGATGTCGTAATTTAAATGTCTGCACCGTTGGAAGTAAAAAAACAGCTTTCTCTCTACCCCTTTCTTACCCTATCTATCTCTTTGTCTTTCCTCCGTTTTCATCCTTCCTGCTTCTCTCTCTCTCTCTCTCTCTCTCTCTCTCTCTCTCTCTCTCTCTCTTTCTCTCTAACCTTCGCTTCGCTACCGGTGGATTCCTTCAGAGCATGGCTAATGCCAGGCCGAAGCCCTAGTAAATAGCCAACCGACGGCGGCAGCGTCGGCAGCGGCAGCAGCCCGGGGAGCTTATCTGCATCTGGGGCTGATAACGTACAATCGATTTCGGCGATGTATGGGAGGAAGGGTATAGAATCTTCATGCGTGCATCAGCGCTGAGCGAGCCAGAGGGAGAGATGGAGATAGCGCGTGCGAGAGGGATGGGGAAGATATGCGAGTTGCATTAGAGGAAGGCACCGAAATGAGGAACAATGTTTTATGCGTAATGCACCGAGTACTTTTATTAAAATGGGAGTTGCTCTGGGAGGGGAGCAGAGGAGAAAGTAAGAGAGTGACGGACGCAGAAATATGGCGAAATTTGCATAAACAAATTAAGCATTCGCGCGACTCGGGGGATTGTAAAAGCCCGATCGATAATCGTATAAAATGGTTTAGTCAGATTGCGAGGATGATTTATGAGCCGGATGCGCGAGAGCTGAGAACACCTCCCCTCTCACGCTCTCACATTCCCTTTTTGCAACAACAATAATAATAATGTACAAAAAAAAAGTTTTATTTTTCAAATTGTTTCGGCTGTCGAACGCGCCGTTGCTGCGTGTTTTTTCCCCTTTTTATTACCCCGGACCGTTATTCCGCGTTAGTTGAAAATGCAGCGAAAAAAATTAACTTTCCGCACCGCAAATGCTGAAGGACTCGAGCGCTTACATTTTCAAATAAAATTTTTTTTTGCGAAATTCGAGTGCATGATGTCGGTGGATGTACAGCGCGCGCGTCGAGCTCAATTTTTACCTGCGGGTATATATTCGTCGCGTTTTACGAGTGGCGGCGGCCATTGCCTCGATGAAGGCTATATGCACGCGAGCGCAAGCGTATATCGCTGGTACACATTGTACATTCGCGTTATTAATCATTAAATAACGATAAAGCAATATAATTAGTGAAGTTACAGATGCGTGTTTTGCACAGCTAATTAATATTTATTCACACGCCGCGAGCAAATTCATGCGCCATAGCGAAATATCATTTGCCTGCGTTATATATTTCAAATGTTGCACGCGCGTCTGTTCGACGATGCTTTTGTTACACGTGTTCGCACACATGTACGAAATTTACATTTTTCATACACGATTCCATTACACGTGTGATCCGCGCTTTGATTTTAACGAATTTGAATTGCGTCCCGCCGCTCGGGGACTTCGCTCGCGGCTTCAAAAAGTGAAATATTCAAATTCGCTTGCCATCGAGTGATACATATGCCATATGTTTCTTTTTTCGGGAACAAAAAAAATAAAAGCCAGGCCACAATGAGTAATGGGGTAAGAGTGAGTGCACCTTTACGCCTCATGAATTACGAATTCAAGTTCGTACATTTTTATAAAGCAGTCTCGGCCTCGTCAAGTCGACTGGCTCGCATAAATCTTTCCCAGATAAGATTGCATAAGTAGTCTCCAAGCCTTCCAGCGACTCTCGGTTCGTAAATAAACAATTTATTCGGCATCGATGCAACCATTAGGGCCATTCAGCGTCCTTTAACGCAGAGACAGATAGACAGACAGATGCAACACACACACAGAGACAGACGCCAGAGTGTAATATGACAACTTTCGCAATTTAGACAAAGGGAAAAGCGTCTGGAGCAGCTCATGGCGCACGAGGGAGATTCATGATTCGATCTGTAGTAGACCCCGTCTCTCTCTGGCTCTCTGGCAAAGCGAACCGCTCGGCATGCTGTCAGTTGCCTAAAGTCCTATTCACGCAGCTGCAGATCGATCGCACGGTAATTTCCTCGCCACAGTCGATTTATCGCGAGGACCGATCTTGTGCTCCTGTGTGTAGCTGCACCATCGCGTTATATACATATATATGTGTATGCGATGAGCACCTATATATACATATATATATGCGCATAATGTGTATGTGCTGCGGTGCTGGTGGTGGGGAGGGAGTGAGCCGCGTATACGCATTCGGCATTGTCAGATCGAATCGTACATCAGTGTTAACTGCGAGAATATAGGCGCCTTATTACACCGCGAATTATTGGCTGTGCTTCTCTGTGCGTGAATCATGAGGAGGGGATTAAAGCAAAAATTATCAGGCCAATCGCGGCGGTACGGTCGCCCCTCGATGATAACGCGGCCAGCTCATTTTTTCACTTAAAATGACTTTTTCATGACTATTAATAACGGTTTTTGCCGGTGTGCTACTTATTAGAGGATTGTATAATACGCTTGATATGGTGATTTGTATATATGTGCTTCGCAGCGGGCGCGAAGTGTTTGTTGCTCACCGCGTAAATTAACAATCGGATTAAGCCGGTTAAATTTACCAGACACACTTGCTGTATATAATATTATACCGGCAGGCCTAATGACTTTTAACGCTAAATCACGGTTTTTCTGGAAAATATTTTCAGCACAACCTTTTAAGAGTTACGAGTCTCGAATGTTCGTTTGAAAAAGTTAACTCGAACGAACCGTAACGTACAGGTAGGTCCATTAACCAGCGGATAAAAATCAAATGAAAGCAGCCTACGGGATGTTTCCACGTCCCGCTTCCACGTCAGATCCACGTTCGCCTGTCGTCCTCGCTCGGCCACAAAAAGTCAATTATTAAATGCACATATATAGCGGGGCGAATAAATCAAGCTACCCGCGCGGAGTTCGCGGACTGCAAAAAGCCCATAAGACTGCGCACTGCGGAGCGCGAGTAAAAAGCTGTGCTGCTGCAGCTGCAGCTGGTCCGCCGGCGCGGCCTGCTCTTCTAGCGATCCGCTGCACACGCACCCACGCCAAACGGTAAACGAATGAGCGTCAGTGGCCGGTGACAGTGGTTCCATTCGTTATTATTACAGCCGCGGCTGCAATACGCGGCCGGGCGGCTGGTCGCGCGCGCGCAAACAGGAAGTGCGTGCCCGCCGCCGCCGCGCGCGCGATCTATAACTACATATGGCTGCTACCAACTGCGATGGGCTGCAGGCGGGAATAGTAGGTGGCCGCGACTATACGCGGAGAGAGGGAGCGAGAGAGAGAGAGAGAGGTAGTCCGAGTACGAAATACGTCGATGCCGAAGCGCGAACGGAAACTGCGCAATCCCAGGGATGATGCATCGGAACGCCGCTAATTTGCAGGATGCACTTCAGCTATTCCACTCAACGTACTGTCGAAAGCTCCGGCTCGGCCAGCTCTCTCTTCTCAAATATATATAAGCACACGTCATGCGCATATATGCAGTAGATGCACATGTAGGGAGCTGCGCACTTTGCCGCGATATATACATGTATTCGCGGCAGTCGTTGCGGCCGGCGGATTGCGTTATTCTCTCTCTCTCTCTCTCTCTCTCTCTCTCTCTCTCTCTGCGCGGAGCCCGAGCAGCGTCCGGTGTACTGGGATTTTGCGCTGCGGCCACACATATCCGGTGGAACTTTGCCTGCTGGACGGAGCCTCGAAAGCGAAAGAGATGTAGAGAGAAGGATATGGCGCGTTGGGAGAGCGCAGTGGCGAGGAGCGCGCAGGGCATCTCGACGTAGCAGATCGATGGACTATGTGATGCCTCGACTCTTATTTGCCTCCACCTCCTTCTCCTTCTCCTTGCCAGCTATCGCTCGGCTCACTCCACTAGAATCCTCTTATCGAATTACACGCTTACGGTGGTGGCGGCCTTTCCCCCTTCCCGACTACCCCGTCCCCCAGCATCTCGATTACGGAGCAGTAGCAGCGAGGGCCTTTCGATGCGCGCATTGAAAGTTTAGGGACTGGCTGTGTGTATGTGCAGTATGGTGGTCCGGGGCGAGAAGGAGGAAACTTGTTTGCCTTTGCATTTGCCGAGAGGAATCACTTCATAGCGCAAATAGGAGCCCTACATTAGGAGCGATCAATGTTACTCGATCGCCTTCATTCACGAGCTTACCCTTGCTCTGCAACTTTCTTATCGCTCCTACGACCTATACAGATGATATGATGCGAGTAATCAAAGAACATCGACTAGCAGCTTGTATATATATATATATAGATATATATTCGTCGCGCGTCAAATAGCCATCATACAGTTTGTGTCAGAGTTCTTTTACTTTCCTTTTAGAGAGGGAGAGAGCGAGAGAGCGAGAGAGAGAGAGAGAGAGATAGATAGATGTGTGTTGATTTGCATATAGATACAAAATTAAGTGGTAATAATACATTTTTTTACAGCATAAAAGACATTCTTTGTTTTCGTTATTCTATATAAGATATTGCACTTACTATCTACGATATCACATATGTTAAAATTTAATACAAAAATCAGTTAATACAAAGTCAGTCTTCAAAATATTTAACAAGTAATATCACAGAGCGTCCTATCTTAAAATACAAACAAACAAGGTAAATCAAGCGGTCCATATCTATCGGTCAATTGCATTCTAAAATTAAAGCATTCACTCATTGCACACATTCACCCATTCGCACTAATAAATACACACACAATTTAAAAACGATGTATAGGGGACAAAATAAAATAAATTAACATAAAGAAAACTTATCTGTTTGTCCCCTGTGTGGGTGTAAGTCTATACAGTACTAACACCACAGGCCCGTCTCTGGATGACTAGGGATCGAGCTCGAGAAGGTGTTTAAGAGAGAGAGAGAGAGAGTCATAATGCAGGTGGGGTGCACGTGGAGCATAATAATAATCACGCTGCGAGAAAGAGTATAAACACGCGACTATTATGAACGCGCGTGGCGCAACGAAACTGCGAGTTCATTTGTTCATCGGAGCGACGCAGCGATCTTCAGCCTGTTGTTCGCTATCTTTTTCCTCATCCTCCTCATCCTCCTCATTCCCCTTCTTTTATATACTTACGTCCGTTGGGAAATTAATTGACCTTCTTTCCACTTTCTCTCATCTCTGCGAGAGCAGCTCCCTTTTTCCTCTGTCTCCGTTACGCCCATCGCTCGATCTCTCGATCGAGGAAAAAAAAGAAGCGGAAGAAGAAGAAGAAGAAAAGGATGAAGAAGAGAGAACACTTCGCGGAAAAACCGCTTTGATTGTCTTTCCAACTTATATCAGTAAGAAGTTTATCTTCTTACTTTCCCTTGATATAACGGTCCAATAGCAGCGCGTATACTTATATATCGAGGAGCTCTTTAGCCATGTGTTGAGGCGTTTTATCTTCTATTCTGCACAAGCGCACGTGGAGTACGTAGGAAGAAGCAGAAGTAGTGTGTATAAGGTTAATTGTTGCGTCGAAGTAGAAGGAAGCTCGGGCTATCGAATCTTTCATGCGACGGTAATTAAGCTCTCGAGCGATTTCTTCTCGTATGCCCTGCACACACACACACACACACACACACACACACGTACTTACGGGGCGATTGCGCAACTATAAACTTTTCACGAGTCCGGCGTATAGCAGTAGTAGTGCCCCCTCCTCTTCTCCGCGCCTGGGTAAAATCTATTTTCATCCCCTCCAGCGCTAATAAATAATGCATACAGTGTGGCGTGCGAGCCGGTAATCGCGTGTCAGCGAGAATAATATCTCGGGCGCTCGGGTAATTGGTCCTTGTGACTTAGACGAATGAGTAAGAAATATGCATCGCCCTGCTGCGAGAGAGGGAGAGAGAGACAAAGAGAGAGAGATAGAGAGAGAGAGGGAGAGCGGATAAGTAGAATGTGTCGCGTGGTAAAAAAGAGAGAGAGAGAGAGAGGAAGGAAGGGAACAAGGGAGTCGCACGAGTGCACAATTAGCGCGGCTGCACACTGCTCTCGTGTATTTACTGGTCGACGCTGCAGCTCCACGCTCACTCGGTTATACGGCTACTCAGAATATTAAACGATAAAGTAGCGACGTACAGCCCAGAGAAAGAGAGACAGAGAGAGAGAGAGAGAGAGAGAGAGCACGAGCCCTGGCTAGCATTTGCTGTTGTCCAATCTGCATCTCTTTTCCGGTTTCCTCTCCTTTACCACCCCCTTCTTTACTGTGGCCGCGTCTACGCTCTCTCTCTCTATATATGCATGTACAGTACATGTGGTGCATAGACCAGAAAGAGAGCGAGAGAGAGAGAGACAGGAGCCAAACATTTCGGTGCGATGAAAAAGACTGCACTGCACTGCCGTCTGCTGTTCTTTTTAGCGAATGAGCATTCCAAACTGCTAATTTCAACTCCCCCCCTCCACACACACACAGTCTCTCTCCTTTTTTCCAAGCTTTATTTCAGACGCGTCTCCGAGCAATTATCGCAAATTATGTTTAGAGGACTTAGCTTTTATGATAAAAGTGTGCGTGCGTGCCAATGAATTTGTTTAATCTGTCGCCTGACCCTTTCTCTCTCTCTCTCTCTTTCTCTCTCAGTCTTGTGTACGGGTAATTAACATACAACGCGATGATTTGCGCTCGAAAAAATGGTAGGGGTCCTCAAATTAAAGTTAACTGCAACCTTTTATTTTACGCTGCGTTTTGACGTATCCGGTACTCTCTTGCTCTTCCGGGATTTTTCGAAGAGAGGATTTCCACTTTATGTAATAAGACAGCGAAGGTTCAGAACGTTTTTTTTTGTTGCGAGAGAGTGGTTTTTTTTTGCTTTAGAAAGGGTAATTAAGTTTTCGAAAAAGGGAAAAGAAAACCCGGTGAAAAAGGGATTTTCACTTTAACGAGGTTACGTTTATTTTTACTTGGCAATCGATAACTGTTAAAAACGCTAAAACCAAGCCTCCATTTTCACGAGCTGCACTTTTTCAACTTTCCGCTGAAATCTGTTTTAGAAAGATTTCGTAATTATCAAACTACTTTTTATATGGAAATTACTAGAATATTTCCACTATTATTATCAATTATTATCAACGTCATTGTTGCTCGCCTATACAATTACTTTACGCGAAGAAATACTGCTTTCGCACTTGGGCATTCATTAAAAATGTATACTGGTGCGTGAGATAAAAAAAACGTATTTTCTTTTACAAATTAAAATGACATCAATTTCTTTTAAAAATAAACAAAGAATAAAGTTTTACATTTTAGATTCCTTTCATGCTTGCTTTTAAATGTGCAACTGTTTTTATTATAATATCTCAGTAATTCTTTTCATATATTATTTTTCTTGCTCAATAAAGCACAGTACTCATATAAAGGGAAATAATGAACTAAAAATTAGTTAATTTCGTTCTAAACTTATAAAATTTAAAAATGAAAAATATATTATTTTCAAGTTTTTCATAACACTATATATGTCAAGTAGTTTTTGTTCATTTCGAAGATTATTTTAAATAATTTCCGAAAAGCCGCGGTTGTAATAAAATTGAGGTCGATATTTGAAGAAAAAAATATCTAAGTAGAAAATTAAAAAGATCACCCTCTTAGGGTCTAAACAAATTAATGAGGTACAGCTAACACGTAATTGATTTTCTACTCGGATAGTTTTAACACGGTTCATGTAAAAATATTGAACTCATTATATTATAAGAATACATTTTTCTCGAGAATTCATCATTTTTTTCAGATGAAATAATTAAAATTTCGTTCAATCCTATTTTAATTAAGTTTTAATAAAAATTTCAACTCAGGTTCGGTCTTGCAATGAATATTCTAAAGAAAACGAGATTAAAATTTTTTTTCAAATTCATATTGGAATTCCATTCTGAAATCTAATGAATCATTTTATGTGTATAGAGAGAGAGAGCGAGAGATAGAGAGAGGGAATACCTCATATACGTGCTGTTTACGAAAGACAAGATAGACCGGAAAGGGCCCTCGAACTTGTTCCCCGTAAACCGTAGTTTAAGTATACACAGCGTCTTATCACGATCTTGGCTTTTCAAGTAGATACACGAGATACCGAAGGAAAAAAGGTAGACAGGGGGGGAGGGGGCGAGAGGAGGGAGGGAAGGTGGAACGGATAACATTCGCGGCATTTATGGCGCTGAGCGGAAAAGAAGAACTGCCGCGTCGTTGCTACGTCGATCGCTGGCTCTTTTCTCTTCCCTTCTCCGTCACCCTACACCCCCCTTTCTCTCTCTTATTTTACCTTTTTTGGTTTCGCCGCCTCGACGGTCCATACACACATAGAGGGAGTCTGCCTTTTTGCCCGCGCGAACAAACGAAGCCGTGATAAGAGCGTTTTTCACGCGGCAAATAGGTGGCTGAGAGGCGAGAGTGTGGATCGTGCCAAAGAAAAAGAGAGAAAGAGAAGAGAGAGAGAGAGAGAGAGAGAGAGAGAAAGAGAGAGGATGGATTTCGAGAAGAAGTTGCGCATGGACAGAAAAAAATCTGAAGTCCGACCTGAAAATGTGATTTTTCGGCCCCTCGAAGGTTATATCCTACTCTCTTCTCGAGATTCTCAGGGGTAGACGACAGAAAAAAGATGAGATTTGTGTAAATTATCGGCGAGAGAGCTTGGGATTTCACGCGCCTCGGCGCCTCCTCGTATGCGTGAAATCCTCTTTTATTAATACAACGCTATAGGAGGAGAGATATCCCCGAGAGTCAGTGTGTGCCGGGACACTGCCTCGAGGGGTATGTAGTGGGAGGAGAGAAAAATGGCGAAGAAGAGAAGAGAGGACCGAGGAGGCACATTGTCAGAGGCGGACGACGACAGAGACAGACGCAGCAGCAGCGGAGGAGGAGCCGACCTCTTAAGATTGCCACCTTGATAGTCTCGGGCCATCGCAGGAGCTCAAACAGACGAAAGGAGCGAGCCCCAGGAAAATCCTCGGTTACATTAGCTACGCCTCGAACATGCCCCTAAACAAGATTAAACAGAGGGTTAACGAAATTTTACCTACATAAAAATGTGCCCTCATTTAATTCTATACCATTTACTTTTATCGCGGTTTAGTTTGCGCGTATTTTTTCAGAGAAACTCTATTAAGGGGTAAATATTAGTATTTTAGGTTAAGTTTTTAATTCTTCGAAAATATTCAAGAAATTCAAAAATTCTTGGTTAAAGTTTCTGACTTGAAATCTTTGAGTATAAAAAGCGCTACGAAACTATGGCAATTCAATGAGCACAAGATGAATAAAATTTGGTTAGCTTAAGTTGCCTTGGAATAAGTTCGATGCCATATTTAAAAAACTTTCAAAAATATTATATCGGCTTTGAAGTTTTGTCTCCATGTATTAATATTTTTTGAATTTTCGTGACAATAGACTAAGTTTTTTTTTCTATGAAACTCAAAAATTTCAGCAAAAGCACACTATCGAATCTCAAACAGAAAAGCAAATGCTAAACAGTGCCTCGAAGCCAAGTCGAAATTTACAGGTAAAGACGGCTTTGAAGCGCGGTCTGCGCTACGGTATTCTGCGGCGATACGCGGGGCCCTTTACCATCTGCCATCGAGAGCTACGCGCTAGAGCGAGCGAACGAAATCGCCCGGAGGTTTTCGAAGCTCGAGAGTGGCGCGACCACCGGTGCAACCACCGGCACGGGCGACGAGCCTCTTACGAGCCTACGTGAAAGCTCGAGCCCGGCCACGAGGAAATCTAAGCTGGGCTGTCGCTGGTCCTGCAAACCCTTGAGATCGGATTTCAGGCCGAAGCCCGAGAGTAGACGGGCATCGACGACTCGCCAATTCGCTCTCGAGAGACTCGCTGAGAAATTAAAGTGAATTCGATTAAGCCTTTTCTCGCTTCGTGCACCCACTCACTCATACACATACACACACACACACACAGACAGAGTGAAGCTCGGCACGTAGCGATCCGAGTCCCCTTTTTGCCAAATCCTTTTCTGTGGCCTCTGATTCTTGAACGTGTCGACGACCACGGTGATGGTCCTGCTGCTGACCGATTTTCCGTCCCACCGTCACTTCTATGCTAGTCTTTGTCCTTTACATATTAGGTAGATATATCATTTGATTTGTGCTGAAGTAATTTAAAGGTTACTCTTGAGTGATAGAAGAAAATGTACGTGCTTCAAAATTCGGAATGCTGTTGTTATCGATTATAAAATGTTATTTATTCTCTACGATTGCCGGAAGGGGAAATAAAACTCCTGAACTAAAGTATTTCGTTAAGATTTTTTTCATAATGGATCGAGTAAAAGCGAATACGTGTATTCAATGTTTACAGATACGGATGATTAAAACCTGCCGAACGCGCGCAGAAGCAATTTAAGTCAGCCAAAGCAGGAAACGCGAAAAACACGAAAAACGCGAATTGGCATTGAGATCAATCGATTTGGAATTCTTTAAAAATATTTAAACACCCTGCAGCAGAGCAAAGCTGAAAGGGTCGCGGCGGCAAAACTGCGCGTACAAGGCCATGACAGTCTGTCTCTATTAAAATAATATTTTCTTCCGCAAGAGCTTTTCAGCGACGGCCACTTTGCCGATCGGGAGGTGCCCCGGAAATAAAGGCAGCAGAGCGTTAAATCGCACGGGTTAAGTGGCGTGTCTCATTTCGTTAATTATCTATTTACATGCCTGCAATAACTCGCTCATTCCGTTAGTTCTGAGAAGCCAGAGAGAAAGAGTAAAAGGGGCTTCTTCCCCCGAACCATTTCAGCGAGAACGTAAAATCATCAATTGGAAGCTTTTGAAGCCGGGCTATCTTTTCAGAGCCGCGGAAAAAGAAGGGGGCGAGAGGCCTCCCCGACTCGCTTTCAATTACAGCCACATTCCGATCGATCTCACGGAGTACGGCTGGTTTTGTGCCGCGACGCGATCTTTAGCCTCTCTCCCTCCCTTTCCTTCTCTTTCTCGCTGCAGTCTATTGACGACATTGCTGGATTCCTTTTACAGCCGCGCCCCACTGGCTCTTGCCTATACTTGTGCACCGATCTATAGATAAAAACAGTCGAGAACAACATTTAAACTTTGTATAATAATTTTGTTCCTTTTCATTCAAAACTACGGCACCAAAAAAATTATGCTCCTGATTATATAAACCTCAATTCCAAAAATTGAGCAAATTGAGTATGTTTTCACTTGCTGGAAGTAAAAGTAACTAGAAGCTAGGACACTTGTCAAAATGAGTAGCAAGCGTCTATAAGGCGAAGCGTCAAGTGAAAGGCATACTTATTGCAGTCGCGTAACGCGATTGAAAAGGTGTAACCGATCGACGTAGTGTCGGCTAATATTTTACGCGCTCACAATGGCGAGAAGAAATCAGGGGGAGCGGGACGCGCGAGCTTTTTTCATAAATCGCAAAAGAGAGGAGAGAAGAGAGATAGCGGCTCGGCGAAAGAGAAAAGGGATCAAGGTATGGAGTAAAACTGGGCGGCGAGAAAGAGAGAGGGAGCCTGGGAGCCATTAATAAAAGTTAGAGGCTTCTTAGCGGGTCCGCGCTCTCGCCGCCGCCGCCGGCCGATAAAGTTAATAGCCCCCGAAATTTACGGAGGTGCGACGACGACGCGGCAGCAGCAGCAGCAGCAGCAGCAGTCGCGGGAAAGGACGCAATTCGGGCGTTGTTCCTCTGTCTCGCGTGGATGGACGACTGACTCTCGCAGCTCGTAGCACCACCACTCGCTGCACTATATACCTCTCCGCAGCAGCAGCACCACCACCACCAGCCCTCAATGGAGTGTCATTCGCGAAGGACTCCATTACTCGCGTCATAAAAACGGGATTTGGCCCCGATATATATACTCTGGTTAAAAACCATTTTCCCGGCCCCCGCGGGAAGGCGATAATGCTCTCTCCCTCTTTCTCTCGCGTTTGCCGAAACGAATGCCACGTCGAGTGTAACTCGCAATTAAATCTATAGGTCAGAGAGGGGCGAAGAGAACCACTGCTGATGCTCGAGGAGGATATTTATTTGCATGAGTGCCTTTTCTCCCTCCCCCCTCTCTTTCTCTCTCTCTCGGCTTGTGGGCTGCACGAGGTAAGTGATGAAGTGCCGCTTTTATTACGTCTCTGCATCACTGCATTATATACGGTGGCGAAGGAGCTAAGTAGACGAGCTCCATCCCTTATTCATAAGTATCCTTGCAAAGTAAATCCTGATTTGTATACACCTCGCACACACCCATACCCAGAGAGAATTTTTTAAAAGAAGAGAGTGATTCCCTTGCCGAACAAATATCAAAATTTGTCTTCCGCACAACGAGCAAAGATAGATTCTGGCCGACATAAGCAAAAACTTACCTCGTTTTCCGCTAAGTTGTAGCTTCTTTCAAGTTTTATTTGCCTACCTGATTGTCTCGAATGCGTCACGGCACGAGCGTCGCGCAGAAATGCACAGGGAGAGAGAGAGAGAGAGAGAGACGTGAAAATGAGGCAGAGGAGAGGGAACAAAAATGACAGATCTCGTTAAATCAACATTCCCTCGCTCTCGGGGAGCTCAAAGCGCGCTATGACGCCACTGCTGGGGCGTGTCTTTAATCAAAGACGGCGCTCCTGCTTTCTTGCTGTATTCCTGCGTGTAAGTGTAATCTCGATGCTTTGCGTGCAAATTCGACTGGGAGAGGATGATGCAGGTACAGCGTCTTCTTGGCTGCTCCAACTTTCCTTACCGAGTGTGTATATGTGTATGTGTGTTTTGGGAGAAGGAGAGAGCGAGATAGAGATAGAGAGATCTTTCGTCGGAGAAGAGGAATACCTAATTACGAAATGAGTTCGGGCGCCTCGCCTGTTAATGTTAATGAAGCTCCACGGAATGCGCGACAATTATTCTGCCGGCCGGTCGCCAGAGTCGCTCGCGCGCCGAGCACCAACAGCCTCCGAAGCGAATTCCACCGAAGCGAGCGTCCCGTTATATATCTCTCCCTCTCTCAAAGTATATGGTATTTGTTGCCGCCACGCGCAACAATCCCCCGAGCTTCGGCCTTTCTTACCTCCTCGAACTCTTTATAACCGTGCACCGGCCTCATCCCTTCGACGTCCCTATCGTACCGGTCGTGCCAGTCTGTAGCGCGCATAACGTGCGAGCTTAGGATTTTTTCCAATTAGAATTTTTGGCGTTCTTTTTTTCTCTATAGGTGTACAGCGTCAACGCCACGCGCTACGATTTATATCGTAGATTTATCGGTAACAGATTATCGTGCTCGAGGTCGTAGCACAGGCTCCCCCGAGGCCAGGATGATAAAAAAAAACCTTTATGCTTTTATTATGGCGCACCAGTAAAGTTTTAGTGTTTACACGGGATATATAGGTAAAAAATATTTTTGTTCCAACTATCCTATATATAGTGAGATTTCTTGCGGCATCGTGCTCGAAATTAAAAAAAAAAAGTATTTCGGATCGTTACCTTTATCGGGCGGAAGAATAAACTTTATCGGCGCAGTTTCGCTGTCGCGGAACATTAAGCCGCTTAAAATTTCTAGACGCGGGATATTCCCTCGTTTTTAATCAGAATCAATTACGTTACTTTGCGACGGTACCGGCCCTGGCGCACGTAATGGCCGTACGGCAATCGACTTATACAGAGAAAAAGTTTGCCGCCCGCGGAAAGCCGAAAAGCGCGCGGAAAGTCTCTAGAGGTATAGTCCGTCGATATTTCAGCAGCAGCAGCAGCAGCGGCAACGCGCGGGAGTGGCTCTGCAGTTGCTGCTGCTGCTGTGCGCATAGTTTCGATCAAGCCTGTTTGTGTGTGCGTGTGTGTGCGAGCGCAAGGCGCAGTAGGCGAAACAACCAGAGTCCGTAATCCTCGGGAACACAGTCATCCCGAGCAATGGACAGTTGAAATCCGTTTAAAAGGTAATTCGAAAAGCTAGTCTGCATCAGCTAGGCTCTCCGCTGCCTCTCTCTCTCTCTCCCTCCCTCCCTCTCAGTCTACATAGTTGAGCTCCTCTCAAAGCTACTCGAGCGGCTCGTATATTTTTCCTCCACTTTTTCCTCGCTCCCTTTTGTTCGCTCTTTCATTTTTTGAAAGTTTTTCGCGACACTTCTATCTCTCCTGCGCGCGTTTATCTCCATTCTCCATCTCTCTCGCATTTTTCGGCTATTCGCGTGCCGCTGATGCTGCCTCCCTCTTTTGAACCTCTTTCCATTGTGATTACTGGCTTCCTCTTCCGCGGACTCTCCCCCGTACGGTTAAATAATCATACTCGGCAGCGTGACACGCAGCCCCTGCTGAAATCCCCGCAAATTAGCCCTCGTAACAGTCTGCCCCTTCCAACTCATCCTCCTATCTCTCTTAAGCCGTCTGTTATACATATATATCTTCTAAACAATGAGTTATTATGCTCGAATCCAATTTACGTTGAGCATATAGGAGGAGCGTCAACTATTCGGTCGCGGCTGTCTCGCTCTTCAAATTCACTCGTCGGTATAAAATGTTTCCGTCTATTTCGGGGCGAGGGACCGAGCGTTAATTCGGATCGAATCAAGCGTGACTAATTTGCATTAGGCGCTAAGCGTTTTTTTCACACGCATTGATTTTCACTACTCCTCGTTGTCGCTTGGATAATTGCGAACGTGATCGCAATATATAATATACGAACACTATGCGGGATTCGCTCGACGGAACGGCTTTTTGTGCTTTGCGCCTGGCTCTGTCACGAGTATTTTCGAACGTGAAAAATCCCATTTATTCCCGCTCCCGATATTGTCGAGCTTTTCAAATTCTCCATACATGCTTACACTTCCGTGACGGTGACACTTTTAGAAGAGAGGTATGCGTATTTTACAGGCGTATGCAAATTGAATAGGCTATTTTGTTGCTTAGTATTCAGCAGATACGCGAATAAGCATATATTACTTGCGAATATAAATCCGTTCAGTTTTGCGAGAGTTTACATTATTTTTGATAGCCTCTTAATTCGCGAAATTCAACGATAAGTCTGCCCTGTGTGTATTATGCAATGTATTACCGTAAATGAATATTTTTATGGGCTCGCAAAACTAAAAATATACTTGTTTGCTTGTGTACGCACTTGACGGGAAGAAAATTATTTCCAAATTTTTGGAAATGCTCCACTAAAGTTTTATCCCTGGATTATACCGAGTACGAATGTAGATTGTGCAGCTGGTAACTGCTTTCAAATACTAATTTAGTCTTTTTAACTCGGGAAAACGAATATTTTTATAGTATTTCGTTGTCAAGGACGACGCATAAATGACTACAGCGTCTGTTTGCCGTATCAAAATAGCATATCCGTAGAGGAAGTGTGCATAAGATGCAGTCTAACCGAAGTCAGCTTTTGCGAGTTGTCAGAACAGTGGACTGCGGTGGAGACAGCTGTTGGTAAACAGAGCGCATTGCTGCACATACAAATTGTCAACTTGTCCAACTTGTGATTCGTGGCATTGGTGAGCGAACGTCCTATTCTATCTATAAATGCAGTTTCCTTCCTACAATACACTCGAGCGAGTTGTAAATACGCTCTTTATTATCACAAACAACGATTCAACCTTTAAATATTTTATTTCGTATGCACACTGTGTGCTTCGGGTTTCAACTGTAAACTTTCGTCTAAAAGTATAAGAAGGAAGTATAGTTTTTACTTCCTTATTAGTGTGCGGTATAATTTTCATATCTCTAGAATTGCAGTATTCAAATTTTTGGTGCAACTGCTCACATCGAGTCGTAGCAATAAGTTTGTTATACAGTGCATTTCAAAATTCTGCTTCTCAAACGAAGCTATATATTTTCCACAACACATACTGCCGCTTACATTGAATTTCGCCTACCCTTCCTCGAAATATATCTTGCATAAGAAAACAACCTTTTGCAACTGTTTGGCTCGTTGCTGCACCCGAATGTAAATACGTATATAGATGCAAACAAAGTCGGCCATTCTTTCACAAATACACAGCTATACAAATATTTTTTTTGCAAAATAAATACACAATTGTGCTGCTTTTAGTAAACGAAATCTAATAGTCAAATTTAAAATTGACTATATCTTTTTATATCGACCAAAACGCAGCCAAAAGTCGCTACCAAAACTATCACGAAATAAAATTCCAAAACGAACAATTTCCCAATGACGCTCTTAAATTCGAAAAACGCTATACCGTGGGGAAAAAAAACTTTATGTAACACGGAATATATAAAATTTACAGCTGGCAATACCTTCTTCCATAGGGCGCATAAATTTCACACCAAAGTACGTCAGCCATAACCCTAAAGCATGAGACCCCGTGTAAGAACGAAATATCAGCTTGCGATTTTCTATAGTAAAATTATCGTTGCTGCGGCGCGTTTCTTTCCTAGGGCGTGTATATAATATAGAGCAACGAATCGAATGGGGAATTGGCATGGAGCCGGCGGTGCAGCTCCTCGCATTGTCGGCCATCATCGTCTCGCTCCGAAATCGAGAGAAAGAGAGAGGAAGAGAGAGAGAGAAAGCGAGTGTAGGGTCCAGAAGCCGATAAGCTCGTTTGACCGAGAACGAAGGATTTAGCAGTTGGGGTTCGGCATCTTGCGCAGGCCATCTGTCTGAAAAGGTCTCTTTCAAGGTGACGACGTCACTGTGGCTGCTGCTGCTGCAGCTATACACATGCGCCACGGGCCATAGTAGCAGAGAGAGAGAGAGAGAGAGAGAGAGAGAGAATTTGGGAGGCACAATTTCACGGGTGTATAAGGACGCGATCGATGCCAGGTTGACTTCTCGTGCCCCGACTCTATGCCACAAAGCCACTGACGTCTCTTTGAAAATCGGGAGACTCTGCTTCCTCTCTCTCTTCTCCGTCTGCGTGTGCACGAATGGCGGTGCGGGCTCTACACCGCGGCCGACTCGTTCTCCCTCTCTCCCTCGGTATGACATTCCCTCCTTCTTGTAGCCTGAAGAGAGAGAGAGAGAGGGAGTTGGTCTGATGCCGATGATAGGAGAGCGCGCTGCACGGGAGATGACGGTGACTGCACACCACTGCTGCCGCAGAGACCGAACAATACACGTCGAACGTGACTTAAGCCGCAGCGCGTATAGTCTCCTCTCTCTCTCTCTCTCTCTCTCTCATGCTAGTTTAATCGTCTGACGCTGTCAGCGAGGACTCCTATCATCTCTCTCTTTCTCCCTCTCGCTGGCTTTCTCTCTCTCTGTCGCACCTTGCCGGGGCGTGCAAATCGAGAGACAATGCACGGATGCGCCTTCTTTGTCTTGGCCGTCGATTGGCTTTTTGTCTCACTCTCTCCCTCTGCACTGCACTCGAGTGGTGCGCGTCTTTTGCACGAGCTGTGCCCTTGCGTGCGGGACTAATCAATGGGAGGAGGCTCTCTAGCCCTGCTCTGTTGCTGCGTTCGGGGACGCTGGCGCAAAAACTCATTGGCGTTTGTTTCTTCGAGAGCTTGAGGGGGACGCAGGAGAAGTGGTGGACGCTGCGTGCGACTCTTCCGAGTAGATGTCGCATTGTTCCGGGACTCTTGATTTTATTGCAAAGAGAAAAGTTTTTTTTTGACCAAAACAATGTACGTTGAATTGCAGCTCGTTTCCTAAAGCTGGACTTTTTTAATTAAAAAACAATTGCTTCCGTTTATGGAAAAGTTGAAAAATACGATTGTAAATGCGGGTCTGGCCGCACTCCTCTGTTTCTACTTACGCGTATTAAACCTTTTTCAAAACATTTCAATTAAAGAGGCTTCAACAGCCTCTTGCTCACTAATCAATATTACCAGTTCGATAAACTTCCCTTATTATTTCGCCGGGGGCAATTGAGGAATGTGAGTCGTCCCGCGTCATTAAAGAACATTATGGAAAATAACTTTTGCTTTTATAAATATCTGTCAGTCAGCAACGGTAAGGCGCAGATGCACGCACCTCGGTGCACTTGTTCGCCTTAATTGCAGTATATAATATCGTGAAAGACTTCTTATTTTATAGCCGTTTGAAATTCAAGTGCAGAGACACTTAAAGGGGATACACGAGAAATGTACAGAGAGAAAGAGGGAAATGTTTCCTTTCTTTCACTCTCATTCTGCCTTTATGCAATTCATACATGAATTTTGTTCGCTTATATGCCCCGCCGACGTTTTTCTCTTTACATGTTTTTCAGTTACGCAATAAAAGTGCGCCATACAATTTTACGACTCCGCGGTGGTGACGCACAGGCACAGGCACACACGCATACATTGGGACCGCAAGAAAGGGGACGCGGGAGCGCAACTATTTCGTAATAATATATGCGCGTCTTTTGTGAAAAAATATACACGCACACTCACACACACACAGACATACACTGCAGAGGGTCTCGAGAGCTCAAAGAAGTGAGAGCGGAACGCACACAAGGCGAATCTTGGATGCAGCAATTTTATTAAATAACACAGAGTGCAAATTATTATATAACGCGAAACTTTCGAGCCCGGGCGACGAACAAAGTTTCTTTGAAGAGCCTAGTGTGTGTCTGTGCGTGTGTACGAGTGTGTGTATGTAGATGTAGATGTGCATGGATGGCTTAGCGCCCGAGCTTTAATGGAGTCTGGTTTTTCCTTGGTCCAGGCATCTCCCTCTCTCAGGCTCTCTCTCCCTCTCGCTCACCTAGTTCCGTTACCCTTGCCTGGCCGTATTGTGTGCCGTGTTGCCTCTTGCTCCCTTTCTCTCTCTTACTCTGGGGCGGCGTGTCTCGCGCGAAAATAAAACGCTCGGCTTAGCATTGGCACACAGACTTTAAAGAGCTGCGAAGGACGGAGGCAAGGAGAAGAAAAGATAAAGCGCGCGCGCGCTACAGCCAGGCTATGTTAAATTGAGAGACTAAAATATCGTGTACATTTTCATCGCCGCGCGCGCACAGGAGACTAGAGAGAGAGAGAGAGAGAGAGAGAGAGAGAGACAGCGAGGAGTTACGACTCATCAAGCACGCGAATATGCTGCACGAGATAAAAAAATTCGCTCCCTATTCGCTTTATCAGATATTTATATCATTACATTAATTAAAGTATGAATTTGTTTATAAATGAATTATAGCGCAATTTTGATAATAATCACTCTATAGGTCGATTTTAGTTTGAAAAAAAAAATGAGCAAATACACTTACATTTTCCAATTTAATGGACCTGTCGGCGGCAGATGTGGGTTAAAGCAGGAAAAATACGCCATTTTTTGTGTCGCATCAACTCCCCCGAAAAGAGAATGCTTTCCGAAACGATGTTGATGCAAGTACAATGGAGTTTTGATAAGCGTATTTATTTTTTTTCGCTCTGTCTGTGTGTGTGTGTGTGTGTGTGTGTGCGTGTGCGAGGACGAGTGTTTTGTTTGTATGTGTGTGCGAGCGGAATCGACTGGGAGAGTGAGCAAGACGGATGTAGGAGAGGAGAACCAGGGCGGGAGAGAGAGAGAGAGAGAGAGAGAGAGAGTGGAGAGATAGGGAGCTAGAGATAACAACCATAACTCTAGTCAGTAAGCGGGACGTCGCGTCCAGCGACGATTCACGTTTGTCAGTGGGGCGAACCCACTCTCTCTCACCCTCTATATATATATATATATACATGTGCATTCACAGATACACAGGCTCACACACGTACTCTCTCAACGTTCCGATTTGCTTTCCACACGCGTAGCCTCGCCAAACTTGCTCTCGGCGTTCCCCCGACGCTCGTCTCTCCGGCAGCAGCAGCAGCACTTCGTCTTTCGTTCTTTTCCCGCCTCCGCTGGCGTATCATAATTTTGCATTTCCAGTCGCCCAGACGTCCCGGCGAATCAAAGCCAACTCCTATATATACTTTCTCGTGCCCCTCGTCCTGGAAGAAGCAGCGGCAGCACCACCACCACCGCCACCAACGATGGGCTTCTTAATTATCGATGTCGTAACTTTGATGTATCGCCCCCCGAAGGTGTTGCAGGGCCGCCTGTGCGATATACACACACCGCGTGCGTAGAGCTGCAAAGTTTCTCGCTTTAAATTAAATCCGACGCTGTAAAATACGAAGCCGCGGTGATGTATCGAGGGCCCCGGCGCTGCCGCTGTTGCTGCTGCTTCGCCCTCGTTTCTCCCTCTTTTTTTCTTTCTTCTTTCCTTCTTTTTGCTTTCTTTTTTCTTTCTTTTTTCTTTCTTTTTTTCGCCCGCCTGTGTATAAGCGCCCGGGCGCGCGTGGGTGTGCGGTAGGAGTAGGGCCGACTCTCCGGGCTCTGCCTTTATACAGGTAATAAAATGTTTATATTGATGTTGTTGGCGCAGGCGCGCGCGCGCGCGGCACCAGGAAACCGAGGGAGACGAAGAACAAGGCCGCGAATAAAGATGGTGTGCCGCCGCTGACTGAAATAAAAAGTTTTTCTCACGCCTACGCCTGCAGGCTGTATAACGAGGCTGCGCGCGGGCCACGCGTATACATGCATGAACGATGTAAGTTGCACCCTGTGCGATACTTGTACACTGCACTCTGGATTACCGGGCCAATGCGTGTCGTGCGTGTGTGTGTGTGTGTGTGTGTGTGTGTGTGTGTGAGAATCTGTACGTGTGCGTATGTTTCGCTGAACCGAGGACGGGAAAATAATTGGACGGTAATGAACGTTTCGCAAATAAAAGCCGTCGGAAAAGTGAGAAAGAGTGGAGAAGCAGCGCTTCATCCATCGATTCGGCCTGATTCTCTCTCCTGGGGGTGGGTAGGGAAAAAAGAATGCACGCGCACGCGGGCGCGCGAGTGCAGTGCACTTGTTAACATGCTCTCTTGGCGGATAATTTCGTGTTAAAAAGAAAGAAAAACAGACACGCACACACAGTAGGGTGGATAAGAGCTTGCGAGAGAAGGAAGGTAAAAGAATAACGAAATTCCCTGGATTACATTCAATAATTTCTTGCTCGCGGAATCGTTACTTTTAACGAGGACAAGTCGTCGTAGGCTATTGACCCACTTTTTCCTCTCTCTCTCTCTCTCTCTCTCTCTTTCTCCCTTTCTCCCCCTTTTTCACTCGCTTTTACCCATTTTCGCCCCCGCCGACTGTCCCCAGTTTCTTTCGACTTATTTGCATTTATTTGAAAACCTCGGGAACTGTAAATGATTTAAGGAAATGTTATGGCGCACCGTCGATTCTTCTAGCGTTGCACGGCAGGTCCAAGTTGAAGCGATAGGTAGATAGATATTTCTTTATTTGTAATGAAAAGTTTACAAAATAAACATATGCAATATTATCTAGATCTAAAATCTATATTTATACTATATTATCGTAGTAAATCAAGCTTGTCCGTAACATTTGTCAGTCGGTGGCTAAAACACATTCACACCCATACCAGCTCATTCACACATGCGCTCATACAATAAGTACTCTCGCACATGCTAAAGGGAAATATATCAGATCAAAGAAAATAAATTAACACTCGTTCTGATTGACCTATCTCCTGCGAATCAGTTGAGTAGGTACTTCCACGTCAACTTCTTTCAAGTGCTTTAGAGATGGTAAAAATCGCAGCGAAGCGGGGAGGGAGTTTTAAAAACGTGCATATTGAACCTGGAAAGATTTTTGTGTCGGTACAGTGCGCGCATTCGGAATTTCGAGCTTCTTGACATTACCCCTAGTACAGCCTCTAGGAACGTATTTTGTAAATAGACATCGCAGATAAGACGTCTCGCCAATACAATGATGTAATCATTCGCTCTAGGACCGTAGACATAGAGAGAGTAGTCGTAGAAAGAGAGATAGAGAAAGAGATAGAGGAAGCGAGAGACGAATGAGAAAAAGAGGGAAACGTCAAATTTAAGTTATTCTTGCCGCTGGCAAAAGCTCGACTCCTGGCTTTACAAGTAACTTCCATTAGAAGAACTTTCTTTGCTTTCTATCCGCTCTTTTCGCGCTCTGTGTATCTTTTATCAAGCGGCGCACTACCTTTTTCATGTGTAAAATCAAGCTCGCGCTACGCTTTTTTCCTCCCTCCCATCCTTGGAATTACACGCGTAATGCTCTTGTAACACTCAACTTGTTACACACTCCAACGATCTTGGATAAATGGGACGTTTATAATAGCGAAGCTTTACAACACATATTACAAATTGAAATTCGACTCGAACAAAATGAAGTCGTCGTCGGGCTTGACTTTGTATATGGATGCAGAAATGAAACGCATAAAATGTATTAAAGAATCTTTTCGGATATTATTATATGTCACGTGTGCTGCTCTTCCACGTGTGAATTTTAATCTCATCCTCGTCTCGGGGCTATACGTGTATATAAAAATGTGCCCCCACGTAACCATTAGATTTTCATGCAACTCGAGCTCGAGAGACCCTCCATCGCGCATATATTCGTCCATATGGACCCATAGGAGCGCGATCTCACGAGAGGATACAAACATATATATGTATATATAGAGGGTGCAGGGAACACATATAGCTCCGGGCCACTCGAGATAGTCGTCGAAAAATATTTCCCCGTTTGAAAAGCGCGTGCAGCGACAGGTTGAAAAGCCTGGAGGTAGAGGGAGAGCGAGAGAGGCAAGGTGTGTGCAGCAGAGAGCTCGAAAGTCTTATGATCCCCGCGGAGAGGCGCGACGGCGGCGGCGAATATAGTTGCGATTCGTTATTCCCGACACGCGGGCCTCTTACGTGTACTTGCCAAGCCTCGCACACGAAAGTCTGCGCGGAGCTGAAAAAGCCGAATGTGCCGCAGCAACCGCTGCCGCCTCCGCCGAATTTTCGCATTCCCGCGGTCTGGGAACGTTATTGCTCTCTCCGCAGCTCGTACACTTCTCGCCAAGACCCGCTTCCGTGCTCACTCCACTTGCATTTGGCCTGAATATTTTAGGCCGCACACGCGCTCCTGCTGCTGCTGCTGCTGCTGCTGCTACTGGTGCTGCTGGTGCTCGAGGAGAGAGAGAGAGAGAGAGAGAGAGCTGGTGCAAACAATGGAGTTCGGAAACTGGCGTGTGCAAAACGATTCGGCAGGACGCGCGCAATATACCGAAAGCCGAGCACGTGCCCCCCACTCGTATACTCGCACCAGCCAGCCAGCCAGCCAGCTATGGCTCGTTCATTTTTTATTGGCCCCGTTCACGATGTTTAGGAGCCGCGGCATTTTTCATCGCCAGCTTATACTGCCAGCTGCTGCGGTCGACTTTGTTAAATTGCTAAATTTTCCGAGCCGCGAGCCGGAGATTTCTCTCTTATGCCTCCACTGCTATTTACCGGTAATTGAAAGCATTCATTGAATTCGGCCATCATTTATTTTCGACACGACACGCTTGGTATTGTTAAATCCTCTGTGTGTGCGTGTGTGCGTGTGTGCGTGTGTGTGTGTGGTATAGCGATGCCAACATTCCGTGCACTCGAAATTGTAACTATATTGTAAATTGTGTAAGGTATAGGAAGCGTAATCAGCTGCGTCAACATCCCGACGGTTTATTACTTGGCAATTGAATTGGAATCCCGCGGATATTGCCCTTTTTCCACTTGTAACGCACGCTGGATTTATTTTTATCTAATTGGACTTGCTTATCGCGGTGGCCTCTTTCTCGGTCCGGCACATCCAATATTTGTATTCGATTTCGTCGGTCCGCTCGCTTTTTCATGCGTATGAAAAGTCAACTCTCTGCTTTTCACCCACTCTCGGCGTACGCGTACACATTCACTCATATACACGCTCGTCGTATGTGAATTTCACGCGTCATCGTGCTCACGAGCATCGGGAAACACAGAACTTGTCTCGAACCCCCCCCAGCAAAGGAAAAGAAGGGAGAATAAATATATTTCTGGGGTGGGTGAAAAGGAGCGAAGCTATTTCCAGGTCCTCGTGCGCCCTGTTTATTCTCGCATTTGAGCTAAGACGCGCGCGCGGATAGAGCGAACGAGCGGGAAAATTGATCTGAATGAATGTATGTGTGTGAGTGTATGGTAGAGAGAGAAAGAGAGTGACTCGGGCGCTTTTCCTTTTTTGCTCGGCGTAGGCAGTAAATTAGGTGGAGGGTGTCGGTCTGTCGGCGGTGGTCCGCGTTATCATGGCGACGAGATATCCCTCCGCGGTGGCCGCCGCCGCTGCTATTCTCTCCTTTTCTCCCTGCGAAAGTCATCTGGCTCTCGGGGCAAAAAGCGTAATAGTGGAGGGACTCGAGAGCGAGGTCATACGTTGTCGCGCACTGCGAGCCACGCGGCACTCGCCTCCTCCCCGTTTTATTAGTTGCGTGCGTTGTGGGATTCTAACGAGTGGCTCTAGCAACTTGTCGGTGGCTGTAGAGTCTGGCCTATATTATACCACAAGCACAGCGCGTGCTTGGACGTTTCTTTTGCCATTGAATTGAATTCAATGATTTTCTTATATATATATGCTGTTTCGTGCAGTCTGACCTAAGCCCGAATGTTATTACTTATTCTTATTTTATCTGCATTCGCGTGTATCTTTCCATTCAAAAGAGACTTAGCAGATTAGGACAATCTGCTTCAAATCAAATATTTTGTGCATTTAAAGTATTTTATACATTTATTTGAATAGACCGAGAAGTTCGCAACTATTTTATATTCTTATTTCGTCCGTGATTTCATAAGATGTTTCAGTAAAGCAAACACTTTCTTCCCATTGAAATTCTCAAAAATGCGCGTTGCGGGGATGGGGAGCTATTTAATATTTTTTCTTCACACCCCATCACAGTATATGATTGAGCATCATAAGCTAGTAAACACGAGGAAAAGGTCGTGTCCCGAATATATTAGGCAGTCTAGGCTCCGGTATTATTAAAAAAAACAGCAGCACGTAGTCCAAAAGTTTGTCCAACCACGTTCGCATGACGGGCCATCTCTGTCTCGCGCGCGGGCGCACGTACCAAGGGTCGATCGACCATCTCTCCCGGCAGCCAAAACAAGTTTCGCCGCGCGGCGACGGAATCCATGAGAGTTGGGCAAAAATTTATTTACGCGCGAGCTACTTTGCTCTCTCTTGTGCACTGCTCCACAGTATTCGACAGGGCAGCTCTCGCCCTCGCCTCTCGTCGCCCGTCACTATATACTCTGGCTTCCTCTCTCTCTCTCTCTCCATCCCATCCTTTAGTCTTGCGGGTCGCGAGTAAAACCGCCGAAGGAAGTTCGGCTGTCCCGACAGAGTGGAAAACCGTGTCTTTCAGACGCGTCGCCTCTCCGGCAGCGCAAGAACCATACCAGCAGCTCGGTATACGCGATTCCAGCCGGGAAAAGGCGACGGGGGAGGAGAGGGGGACAGAGAGTGAGACATAGAGGCAGGAAGGGAGGGAGGAAGAGAGGGAGGAAGAGAGAGAGAGAGAGAGAGAGCAGCCAGCACCGATCATATTTCAGCGAACGCCCGGCTCTTCGTCTTCGTTCGTCCGCTTGTCTACACCCGGGTGCGCGCCGAGAGATGCATCGTGATGCGCCAGCAAATGCCGCCGTATCTTCTCTCCCTCCTCCCTCTGCCTCTCTCTCTCTCTCTCTCTCCTCTCTCCGTCTGCCGCGGCGTAGAGCAGCAGCAGCAGCAGCAACAGCAGCGGCAGCAGAAGAAGCCCCCTCCCGAGTACGTCGTCCTCGACGTCGCATATTCCCGCCGAATAAAGCATGAGCCGCGCGCGCTCGAGAGAGGAAAATAACGAGACGAAACCGCGAAGAAGACGTATAGCGCAGTGCCGCCCGCCGTTGCCCCGCCGCCGCCGCCGCCGCCGCCACCGCCGCCTCCTCCGTTGCTCGACGAGAGCCCAGAGATGCTTATACGAAATTGCAATACCTCAGCTGTTTCGGGGAAAAAGGGGTGGCGCTATTTTATTTGACGGGGAGAATGCCTACACGTATTCTCTCCTCCCCCGCAGTGGAAAAAAGCCACTGCTGCGCGCCGGGGCTAAAAAAGATGCGGCAGATGAGATGAGAGAGAACGAGGCGACTCTCTCTCTCTCCATGTGTGGGTGTGTGCGAGTGTGAGTACATACGTGGGATGAAGAGAGGAGAGGACGGTGTGCGTGCAGAGCTCTGATGGGCTGTATAAAAAAGGGGATAGAGAGCAGCTGACTGAAAGTGCCGTGGATATAGAGAGACAGAGAGAGAGAGAGAGCGAGAGAAAGAGAGCGCGGCTGAGAGGGAGTTAAAGTAGGACACGAAAAAAGTCCGTCTA
The DNA here is from genome assembly GCA_900490025.1 of Megastigmus dorsalis. Classification (NCBI taxonomy): domain Eukaryota; kingdom Metazoa; phylum Arthropoda; class Insecta; order Hymenoptera; family Megastigmidae; genus Megastigmus; species Megastigmus dorsalis. The sequence continues at coordinate 32,569 of UELU01141285.1, forward strand.
TCATGGTCACTTAGGAACTGCGCAGGAAATAGCGAATAACCGAATTTAAAGCCTGCGACTACGCCCCAAATTGTTAGGTCTTTCGAATAACTATATATCTTTCTTTTCCTTACTCCTTTAGTACATCATTTTTTTTATAAGAATTGATCTATTGAATTCAGGAGAATTTCATAATTAGACATTACGTGTTCCAATTTGTTGGCCAATACGTAAAAAATATTGAATTCTCACTTCCTCGGTTTATCTACTGGAAAACATATTTTCCTGTCCAATAATGAGTCAAACATTATCGTATATTAAGTTTTTTTTAATCTTGGACTGTACAATTTTTTTTGATCTGTATGCTTTCGCATGAATGTCTACCTCGAAAAATTGACCTCTTTAACTAAACAATAAATAATGTTTAACCCTGCGATTTTACTTTTACCAATAAGTATCGGTACAAGTTTCGAACGAGTTCTTCACCAATAAGCCCGACAATTACCTTTCAAACAAAAATGTGTGACAGACTCTCAAAAGCGAAAGGACCGAGCGATCAAAGCTAATTGGATTACAATAAATAATCCAAAGCTGGAGAATTGAGTGCAAGGTGCTGTACGGTCCGAATCCTTTGAGCTGCAGTTATATCCGAGATTGACGTCTCGCCCTGTGAACGCACGGGCGCAAAATGCCTCGGTATAGCGAGGTGGAAGTCGGCAGCCGCTGTTGCTGCTGCTGCTGAACGTGTGTTTGTTATGACCTTTTGGTCGGTCGAGCGCGAAGAAGCAATTTCTGCGAGAGGATCTCTCGTCCGAGAGAGTCTCTGCAGTTCGACTCTCCTCTCGTGTTCACCTTCTTTGGACTCTCTCTCTCTCTCTCTCTCTCTCTTCCTCTCTCTCCCTCTTTCTCTGTCTCTTCGACCCAAAGCTCGGGTACGCACACGTATATAGCAACTGATAAAGGAAACTTGGCGCTCGGAGGAGCTGTTTATTTGATATTCTCGCAGTCGTCGTGCGCCGGAGACTTAATTTCATCTTTTTAATTAGGCTAAAAACGTAGTAGGGCTTCATCTCGAGAGAAAGGGATGCGATCTTTCATTTTATCGAATTTTGAGATTCGTTTTATCTCGATTGTAAAGTTTAGCTTGCTCGGCTAGTTAAACACAGTCGAGCATCGAGCGTTGGCGTGATTGCGAGCTCTTTTCGCCGATTCTTACTTTAAACTACGCGCCGAGTTTTTTTTATGTTCCGACGTAGTTTTACGTCCATCTTTACAAGCTTCATTACTTTCCGATGCCTGTTCGAGAGAGAAAAGAGAGAGAGAGCATCGACGTTCGAAAAATCGTTGCGAACAAAACGGCGAATATCCCGTCATTAGATTCAGTGTTCGTAAACGAATCGATTCTCCATCTTTGCTTTTACTCAAAATGCACCATTCGAGTAACTCGCCGCGCGGAAGCGAATAGTGAGTGGAAATTACATTTTGAAAAATTCAAGCTCCCATTGTCACGTATACATTTTGCCTTGAAAAAAGCTGCTTCAAATTTAAGCGCGAGTGCGAGTAAAGAACATCTACACTATATAACGCCAAAGCTCAGCTATCGTTATTCAGCACGAAGGAGCCTGATAATTAAAAGTACATTTGAAAGTAGACAAAGGGCTGCTTTGAGAAAAGAAGCCGTAGTTGCGCGACGACATTTTTTTTTCATCCGCTCTAAAAAATAGAAAAAAAAAGAGAGTACCGATGTAAGATTCGAGTAAACAACGCTGATATACATCTCTTCCTCGTGGCTCGACTTCTATATAGGTATATGTAGACCAGGAAGACTGGTGCTCTTTCTATTTTACTAGCACCGCCATGTAATTCCGAAATTGGCCAAATGAAAATTTTAAAGTAGAGGATCAGGAGAGCATGTAATCTCGGAAGATAACAGTTCGTCGCTCGTCCGTCGGTTAACTTCAAAGCTCTGGCAGCAACAGCTTCTCTGTCTCTCTCTCTCCTTCACTTCCTTGCCGGGTAAAAAGGTACGCCTATATAATTAACGAGGAACACGCAGAGGTGGCCCTCCCCGCATTATGCGCACAGAGAGAGAGAGAGAGAGAGAGAGAGAGAGGAGGTACATAAGAAAGCCACAGAGTATGGAGAGTACGAGAGGCTAAGTAGAAAAGTTAGCGATGGGAAAAAAAGGGTAGCGCGCGAGAGGAAGAGGCGATATAAGGGCGTTGGACTCCTCCGGAGCCCTTATTATATAGGCTCTAGTTTATAAAGGACGTGTGCGCGTTGCCCTGCACGACTGCAAAACGCTCGTGTGCAGCTCGCGAGAGGGAAGCCGAGGCTCGCAGAGGGAGAGAGAGAGAGAGAGAGAGAGAGAGAGAGAGAGAGCAAAATTATGAGGGGATATAATGCCCCAGCGCTTATGCCCTCGGGATATCTGCCTCTCTATGTTTTACTTACATAAACGCACCTGCTCTTGAAGTCACTTTTTACACATCCGACGAGTTGCGCGCGTTTTACCGAATTCCCTCTTCTTCCCTCTTTAGCTCTCTTCCTGCTCTACTGGGGCAATGTGCAGCTGGCTTAGTTTTAGAGCCCGGCATTTTTCATCGAAATTCCCTAACAGCCACCCGCGGAACTGCAGCCCGAGTGCGCGAGCAGCAGCAGCAGCAGCAGCAGCAGTGGCGGCGGCACCAGCGCCGTATAACGGGGAACGGAAATTTTACGGCCAAAGCTTGCGCGAGCACCTGATGTGTACATATACGCGTATACAAGCTCCAAGCCGACGTCTATATCTATGTAGAGCCGCTTGTTTGTAGCCCCTGTCGTCTCCTGAGCTCTTGCGCCATCGATCTTCCGTATAGCGTGCACTCGACTGCCGCCCCCGCCGCCGCCGCCGCCGCCGACCGTACGTCCTGTATACGTATGTATGCCTCGCGAGATGTGCCTCGCAGCTGCGATTTTTCCATTCGCCGCCGCTGATCACTTTTCATTTTCCTCCAAAACGTTTCGCCCTCGCGCGGCCTTTTAACACTCGACTTCCCTTTGGCCAAAGTCGCGCGATGTATGCCGAAAGCTTTTCATTTAACAGCTTTCCTGCATGATGTGTAAATTTTCTCTTCCGAATGCAGTCGCTGGTGTACCGTCGATGTATACGCGTGGCAGAGTATGTACGAACGAGAGCGAGGTCAAATATATATTATTTAAATGGTCCATCGGATATTATTCGCCAACGGGGTTGGTGTGGGTTATAAGTGTGCACACACTTTACTATAGCGGTAAATAATATATATGCGATCCTTGAGCTTATAAGCGCGCGATTGAGCTCGATTTACATTCCATCGTCGACGATTTTCACGGGATTTCCCGAATTATCGAGAACAATTCATTTTAATAGCAATCATTATTATATATTAACTGCACAGGGATCGAATATCGCTCTTGCGTGCACACGGGCATTGACGCGTTCGAAAGCTTCGAATTTTCTTTGACTCGTCCACATTACCCGGGACGAATGTGAAAATACGGTGGTATAGGGTGATTATATCAGGTATTAGCTGTCATAAACAGATAATATTATAAATTAATGCTACACGGCTATTTTGAGAATGATGGTAAGGGGGAGGGGGGACTGTGATTCTGACGAGCCGCAAATCCGAACGAAATGGCGGAAGTCATGAAAGGGTTGGGTTTGCACATGAGTTATTTGTGCGAAACCGGTTATTTAAATAGCAGTCGCCATCGTTAGTGATTACTCTGCACACCGCTGTTATATAGCCTGCACGTGCAGTCTGTCTTCTTTCTATCACTTTTTTTACATTAGCCGATTATAGCGTTTTATTTGTTTCGACCATGTAGATGCATTTGTAGTCTAACTTATTTTGTAGGTATCCATGAATAATATTCTTATAGTTAAATTTTAAATAAAACATTTTATACCTGCAGAATATCATAAGTACGATTTGGCCAGCTGTACCCTTATTATAAGAAACGGTTGGATTACGGATTCTTCTTATCAAGCAACACACCTCATCAACGAGCAGAGAGAGAGAGAGAGAGGGGGGGAGAGAGAGAGTGAGAGAGATAAATAGATATGTATTTATTTGCAAATTGCTTACAAAAATGGTAAAATATTGATTATACAATTAAATCGGATAAAATAAAATAAAATATTGCACACTTATTTGTCGGTAATATCACAGTCGCTATTACAAATTCTTGAATACTAGAGAATTATCACAGTAAGTCAGTCTAATAATTAATAGTAATATCACAGTGTGCAGTATGTATAAACAATTTGCTCAAAGCAAATAAATTGAAATATAAAAACGTCTTAAGATCTATCAGTCAAGGAGCTAAAATTAAGCACATTCACACCGCAAGAGAGAGAGAGAGAGAGAGGGGAAAAAATCGATTCACCAAAAGCACAAGGGAGGTCGATATGCTGCGGTAAGGTTAGCGGGCTGTAGAATGGCTTGACAGGAGCAAACGCTCCGATCAATTACGCGCAGCCATCATCGCGTGATTACCTGACCCGCCAGACGCGAAATCGTTCCCGTATAAATCACTCGACAGCCGCCTCGACGACGTCGTCCTCCTCCTCGACAACGAGAGTTCGCTGCCTCATCTCCACTCCGCGTCCACCGCCCGCGCACATATCCTCTACCCTCGGATATCCCATATCTCTCTCTGCAGAGTGCGCGCGCGCAATCGGACTGTGCAGGGATGAGCAGATAATACCTTCTCTCGGAGCGGCACGAGCTTCTTCGCTCCTCTCTCTCTCTCTCTCTCATCCTCCCCGACGAATTCTCAGCGTATTTTGGCATCGCGCTCAATTGCGACGTAAGCGACGCTCCCACACGCACACACAGACACAGACACACACAGGGCGCACGCGTGCAGGAGCTCGTACATTGACGACGCGTCAGGCGCAGATGCCGTGGGTTAAAGCTGGCGAACGGTGTCGGAGGTTATATACCCCGGACCCGGTATTTTCCCTCTCAGATTTCAGTCTCCCTCTACTCTCTCTCTCTCTCGCGCGCTGGGATTGTTGCTGTTATTATTCTCCTATAACGCGGCGCTCTTTTCTTGGCCCCCGCTTTCCCGTTTTTCCTCCTCTTCTTCGCAGCAGTCACCGAACATTATGAGAGGGAGGTAAACATATATTTCTTTGGCGCTTCCGCTTCTCCGCGCCTTCCCTCCTGGTTTTTTAAGCACTGGGCGGGTCGCCTGCGCTCGCTCTTGTACGCTTCTCTCCCTTACTCTTCCGCTGCCTCCAGCACGCGGCTCTACTTTTTGCCTATGTTTTTCCTCGACTCGCACATTTGCCGAGATGCCAGGCAGAATAGTTTGTTGAACCTGACGAGGTTCCGTCATGGATTCGTATATATGTAAACGTATGTGTACATGTCTGTGAGTGCGTGGGGGTTAAGTGGCCTTGCTAGTCGGAAGGCGAAATTAGCGATTTCGTCGATGTATTAACTTTCTGCTTCTCGGGAGATTGTGGCTGATGCCGCCGACGTCGCCGTCACCGCTGCTATTGCTGTTCATTCGTTTCTCTCGTGCTCGCGATAAATTTTACCCGATGTTTGCTGTGCAGCCGCACTGTATTCTTATCGCTATACATCAAGTGTCTCGAGAGCTGTCCCGTTTCAAGGAATAGACGCAGGCGCGCATCGGTCTCGTCGTTGCCAACGTCTTCTACTGCTTTTTAATGCTTTCGAATTCGTTAAATCTTTCAAATGTAGGTTTGTCATCGACTTCGAACTTTGAGACAATTTGCTGATTTAATAGTGCAAATTTTTGCAGCTTTTTAATTGAACAAAAATTAATTATGTGCACATGTGATTTATGATCTTTCTAACTTCGACTCATTTTGCACTACACATGTTTACTAATAATGTATGATACTCAGTACAAAAAGTAGTAATGTTTGCTAATGAATCTTGTCAACCTTGATATCCTTGTATTTTGGACAAATTGTACATCATCTAGACTCAAATACGACGATTAATGATCTTGGAATCATGTGGCCTCACGACAAAAAAGTACCTGTTTCCAGGGTCATTATTTAATGTAGTAATTTATAATGGACTTGACTGTGAAAATAAATAATGGACGAAATCTCCTATGGGTCGGGGTTAGAAGGCTGTTCTAACGCGTTATCCTTTGAACAAACAATATATTGTTGATATCAATGTACATGAACTGAAATACAATGTCTTGGAAAATAAGAAGAAGGATGTATAGAAAAACAGCGATGCCAATCCTCAATTATTCACACTTAATTGAACCGCGGAGCGAAGCGATGGAGCTCTAAAAACAAGGTCGTTTATTTGAAAAATGGATGTTGCAGCCCACTTTTCAGATTCAGACGGATAACAAGAAAGGGAGCTTGGTACACGTCCTCACTCGCTGTATGTAGCCGACTGCTTTGTGTGACTACATGTGCATCGGTCGCGAGTTTCAAATGGTCGGTCTCGAGCGACAATCGCGAGCGCGAATAATGGCAGCGACTGCTTTTTGTCAGTCCTCTCCCCCCTCTCTCTCTCTCTCTGCCGCGCGGATCGATTAGCCTCAGTCGATATCGTCATCGTCGTCGTCGTCGTCGTCGTCGTTGTTGACGTGCAGTCGCGCGCGCGAGCTCCGCTGTACCGGGGGCTAAACTGACAGATGCACCATAAATTTCTCTCTCTCTCCTACCGAAGCTTTTCGGCGGGAATTCAATTTTCTTTGTGTGACGAACGACCACGTCCTTCGCCTGTAGCTGCTGCAGTATCCCCTTATATTCACCTCTCGCTTTTGCTGCAAGAACGACGCCGCCCGTCGTTTCTCGTCTTGGACGTGTGTAACATACACGTGCGCGAGAAAGAACATTAGCTAATCGAGGACGAAGGACGCGACGCTTCGTTTCCAATGGCTCTGCCTTTTTTCGCGCTACGTAAATACCGAATAATTCAGGGCGTCTCGCGGGACTTTTTTGCTGCGGGTGACACGTGGAACGGATTGCTTCTTCTTGGCAGCCCATGCAAAAACACTCGCAGCCATCTTTTTGGCGTGGATCGAAGGACGATTATCCCCCCCCCCCCTCGGCAAGGTTATTCAAACAGCTCACTTGTTTTCGCGGCAGCAATTCTGTTAGATGCGAACATTTTGGAAGTAGTTTAGTATAAGTATTAGTAGCTGCTGCCTCTCGAATAATCGACATTATCGTTCTCGAATTACTTTGGGGGCGATAGAGAGATAGAGTCTGGCACGGGGAAAGCCGCCTCGTCCCCGCACTTTCCGCAGAGCTACCGAGCAGTGGTCGAAGCTCAAAGGATTGATAGTATCCCGGTCAATATACTTGTTAATAACTTGAATCAATGTCTCGGGCGTAGAGAAGCAACGCCGTGTCCTCTTCCTCTCCCTCGCTCTCTGCGCACTGATATTAGGAGACGATACTTTATTGGGGTACTTATGTACAAAATCTATTATTTATTTTTATTATTTTTATTTTTTAAAATGTATTTGACTAAACTTTAGACATAAGCATGACTGTGATATTACAAAGCGAGTAATAGTGTATATATATTGAGACTGTATTTAAATTTTTGTAAAAAGTTACAAATATACATTAGATCTATCTATCTATATATCTGACTCTGACTATGCCTGTCTCTCTCTCTCTCTCTCTCTCCGCACATGCACACGCACACACGCAACCACTGCAGCGCAGATATAGATCGGTGGCGTCGCTCGCGCGGTCCTTTGTGGCGAGACCAACGTGATCCGAAGCCTCACTCTCCCTCTATTATATACTACATCTCATCCTCCTCCTCGCCTCTCTATATAGTTACACACCCACACCCACACACGGATACACACCAGAGCGCCGCACGTCGTCGGAGCCGGTCGAATTAGGACGCGCCCCGCTGCGTGTGAGTGCGTGTGAGTGCGCGTGCGTGCATGGTATATACGCGGCTGCCGCTGCTGTCCGAGACGCAGAAGCACGCGTCTAGCCAATTAGCCGACACAGTGTGTCCTTGCTCTCGGACGACGATCCCCCAACTCTCCCTCTCTCTCTCTCTCTCTCTCTCAGCTGAAAGAGGATATCTCGTGCAAGCGGTGAGTGCTTTCTCGCCCTCTGCATCAGCCCCACAGCTCCGGTGCGATACGTCCGATATGCAGAGCGAGAGTTGCCGCCGCCGCTACATGCCGCGCTGAATTCCCAATGCCGCGGAGCTGCTCTATGCTACTCTTCTAGCTGCACGGAAATCAGGGCCGAAATTGTACGCGAGCGGCCGTATTTTGTGCCACGTCCCTCTCGTTCGCGATCCTTTTTTCCTCCTACCTTACTCTTATACCCGTGGCCCCGTATAGCACACGTAAACCGGTGCACGAGTCTGCCTCTGCATGTGCAACAGCAGCAGTAGCAGCAGTAGCAGCAGCAGCAGCTCTTTCCCTCCTTTGGCTGTTCCGCCTCGTCGGCTTACATTAATTGAATATTCATACGCGGATTTGCATCAATTTTTGGCTTCGCTGACGACGTCACCGATTCCGCCCCCTCGCTGCTGCTGCTGCTGCTGCTGCTGCTGCATTCCCACCCCTTCTGTGTTTCTCTCTTCTGGCGAGCGCGGGCCCTTTCGCCTCGTAATACCTTCCTCTCTCTCTCTCCTCTCTCTGCTCTCTGTCCTCTCTCTGCTCTCTGTCCTCTCTCTCCTCTCTCTCTCTCGCGCTGCACGTGTAATATGGACCAAAGCCGAAATTGGCTACACCACCAGCAGCGCCATCGCTACCACCACGTGTGCTCGCCTCGCGCGTATTACGCGTTTGCGGCCGTCAGCGTTTTGACGCTTGTAAATGTCATTTGCCACGGGATTACGTGCTCGCGCGCAGTTCAACATAAATCTGACAGGCCGACAAACAAATTCGCCTCTGATACCCACGTTAACCGTTCGCCAAGGCGACTACGATTAGCTCTGTGCAGTGTATGTGTGCGGCGACGAGGGCTTGTTGTAACTGTTGAATGTTGTAGAGCGTGGGAGTCGCGGTTGACAACTATTGCGTTTAGCCGCTCTTTGTGTGCGATTGATTGGCTTCTTCGTAATATTCGAAGATTCTTTGTGTTTCTAACTTCCTGAGAAACGTTCCATGATTGATCTCAAACATACATAGGATTTTTGTTCGATTAAATAAATACCTTGGAGTACTGAAATATTGTTTAGTTAATAAAAATTTGGAAATACTGTTTTATTCTAATCCCATAATTTATTCTGTGCCAAGTATATTTTAACAAAATAATTAATGTTGCTAATGGATTGGGTTGGGTTTCACATTAATAATGAGTGATCGTTAATATGTAATTATGCTTAAAAAGTCTCACCGTATAAGAGCAATAAAAGTTTGTTTAATAAATTATCTCGGATTATATCGGCATCCGAAAAAGAGAATAAATTACTATATTTTAAAATCGTGCAGAGACTCGGTGATGCGAGCAGCGAATTTTTCGGACGCTTATTAAAAATTTTGTAATTTAAAGTGGTTTAGGTAAGGTATGTTCTTGAAAATAGTGAGCTAATATGCATATTTTTGAATTTTAATTGGAAATTAATTATTCAGATGCTGGAAAATGTCGAGCATCTCGTTACGAATACTCAACGAGGTCCACATAGGCAAAAATGAGAAAAGCACACTGCAGTTTGACATCAAATATCAAAAGTTTACCCCGGTAAAGCTTATTTACAATGCAATAATAGACATTGTTGAAAAACTTATGAAAACCTGCCGACAAATAGTCCACAATTTCCACGACACTGGGAATAAATTTAGTAGAACCAACAACATCGGGGCGCGAACTTATTCTCGCGCGTCATCTCTCACGAATAACCTCCCCGTAAGAAAAACGAACAGGTTCCGAGGGCGCGCAGTGCGCATTAAATTACCGCGTCGATTCACCGCATCATATAGCATTCCGCACCCGGCAAACTGTATAGGTGCCGCTGCCAGCATCGTGAGCCATATTCGCACTGTACTATACGCGTTGCAGATTTTTATCGGGGCCAAGAAGGGGAGAACGACGTCCCATGTGCAGCCGCTGCTACTTCCAAACTCACACACAGAATACGCTGCATAGAGAGAGAGATAGAGAGAGAGAGAGAGAGAGAGAGAGAGAGAGAGAGAGAGAGAGAGAGACAGAGAGACAGACAGAGAGAGAGAGACAGACAGATAGAGAGAGATAGATAGATATAAGTTTATTTGTAATGGTTTACAAAATGTACATGTTTATACAATATTGATTTTTCTTTGGATTATACATTTTCTTATTTTTCTTATTTTTTGGTTTTTCGCAGTCACATTTTCAATCTTTCTATGATATCACAGTTTATTTAGTCTTACATTATATTATTTTAGTCATCAAAAAGAGAGAAAGAGAGAGAGTAAAGGGTCTGCGAGTGTGTCTGTGTCTGTGTGAACATGGGTCAACGGCTGCGACCGTTACGTTAGGCAAGAAGAGTTTCTTCCTCCGCTGTCTCTCGCTCTGAACACGTCCTTCTCGATAGCATAGCGCTGCTCGATGTAGGCGCGCGCGCTGCGAAGCACCAGACTCTCTCTCCAGATGGCTCTCTCTCTCTCTCTCTCTCACACACGGCGATTTATAACACGGGCACGCTATGGAATTTCAGGATTTCTGCACGATTTTCACCTTCCTCCCCCTTTTCTTCCTCCTCGTCCTTCTTTTCTGTATATACAACACTCGTAAAAAGAGCTAGGGTTCGTTCGAGTTTGAGCAGGGGCGAATTCAAGAGGGCGAGGCTGAGTATAGGGGATCGAGGGACAGCTTGGACACGCGCCTTTTACCGCTTGATAAGAACAATTATTTTTTCTACCCTATTACACGGGCTCACCGCCGCCCGCATTCCTTTCAATAAACATAAAGAAGACAGCCTTCGGGATTCCCTATAAACACGAGCAGCGCCGTTCCTCTTATCATCCTCCCTAATAAGGCTGACTACATCTTCTAATTTGGCGCATGCCTACACGCGGGAAATCTTCGTATTCGCAACTGGCGTGGCTGATAAGACCCGAAGCGCTAGTATAAATTACCGCGCCATCCCCGTTATGAACATCCCCGTATGCGTATATACCTACTTCTCTTCGTTTTATATTTGTAGCTACAAAAAATTTCCGGGGTGATGTGTGTTTTCGCACTGCAAAAAGTTAATTGAAAAACCATATAGCGTCGTGAGCTGCAGACGCGTATAGAGCGCGGCACGAGCTTACCGGACCATTACGATTTCATCGCGATAATATTCTCCAGAGCCGCAACTCTATATAGATCCTGTGCACTACACCTATATACACGCATTACTCGCGAGAAACGAGTGACAATCCATTATCGAGATATATATATATATATATATAGGTGTGTGTATATGTAAAAAGTCACTGCGGAATTAACGAGTTTTTTGCAACAAGTGCGCCTTCACTTCTCTCGCGGCGCTTCTCTCTCTCACTCTTTCAGCAACCATATAATGCTTTTCTAACGATGATCTTTCTCAAGTGTCAACTTTCCTCGTGTCGTTCTCTCTCTCTCTCTCTCTCTCTCTCTCTCTCTCCCGTGGAGTCGAAAAAGGAGAAATCGCCGTGAAATAATTAATGTATAGGCGGGCCGCGAGCAAAGTAGTTCGCGAATAACCGTCGTCCGCGATACAGTACGTCGAGCTGTGCGAGCCACCATTTGTCACTGACCCACCCCTGCACTTACTTCATACATATTGTGCGTGCGCGTATATGATGCATACTTTTTCCTATGTATAATATTTTCGGCGAGCGAACAGCTTTGTCCCCTACACTCGTCGAATGGTAAATGGGACTTTTAGAGGGAACGCTAGAGGGGGCTGCGACGGGTCATAGAGCACAACAAAAAAATCGAGCGATTTACAACCCTCGGCCGGTCCTCCAATAGAGCAGAGTGAGAGAGAGAGATATGAGGAAATGCGCTCGATCGCCGCCCTAAAAGTACGCTCGGAAATTTTTCAATCTTCGCCGCGGCTCTGCCAAAAAAGAGTGCAGCAGCGGCGCGCATTGTTGCCGAGAGAAAGGCTGGACTGCAGCTGCGATATTTTTCTGTAGGCGTCTACTCTCCCTCTCTCTCTCTCTCTCTCTCTCTCTCTCTCTCTCTCTCTCTATACATATATACGGGGTCGATTTATTTCGCAAAAAGCAATAAATTGCGGAGAATGAAGGTGGTGATTGGAGTGTGGGTGTGTGTGTACCTGCGAATGGCGCTACGTCCCCCGAGCTCACTTAGCGCGATTAGAATGCTCGATATTTATTGAGGAGAAAACGAGAGAAATTCAAGTCGTATAAACGTAATTCAAGTATGACAGAATATATATTTTCATCTGTAGTTATCGTTCAGTTGCAATAAATAATCGAGAATTAACTTTCGATTTATTTAAATTATTACACTATGCAAAAGTATAACTGAAAAGTTCGTCATAATTATTATTTTGAATCTAGGATTATATAAGTTTGGAAGAAATCATTACTTATCTTTCTAGTTAGCTAGTTCAAAATTAGCTACATACACGTCGATTTGTGCTTTAAAATTTTAGTTTTCTCTTTTTATCACCGTACACAAGCGCTAAGCCAGAATTTATTGATATACCATAAAACGCCGCAAATCCTTGACCGCTCTGGTTCTCTCAAAGCTCATAAAAGAAGCGTTTGCTCGCCTCAACTTTTTAAAATGTTTTTAATAAAATTTTTATTTGATACTTACACATTTTTATAAAAATAATTTCGTGCTTTAAATAGAAATAAGAAAAACTTTTCATATTCCTAATAAATTCCCGTAGATTTATTCTGAAATGAGTGCCAAGCTTTATGGAATCCAACTCGTATACAGTATACGTTTGAGAAGATTATAAGTTTTAAGCTTGGAGATAACCGTATTCAAATAAATATTTTATACTGCAAAAGATTTTCTTTGAAAACTTTTTAAAATTAAAATTTATTTCAGTACAACAGTGTCTGAAGAAATATACGTTTCAACTAGAATAATTCGCTCCACAGAATTTCAATTTTATTTTATTTCGGATGTAATTAACGAACGTCCTTGTGATATACAATGCATCGGTACAACCGAATTACAACTTCGAATTTGATCCGTCGGCAAATTCCAATTTCACTAAATTACCATCAACTATTTCCGATAACTAACTCGATATTTCCTTCCACAAGTAAGTCGAGTTTGCTTATAGGAGAGTTAGGATATAATGAAATTGCTTCGTCATGATCGGCTACGTTACTTGAAGACAAAGCTTAACGACGAGCCACTCCCTCGAAGATCGGCTCGCGATCTCACCGAGTCCGCAAAAACTCGAGACAAGAACCGACTAGATTGGAAAAATTCGAGAGTGAGTGTGTCGTTGCGTTCGATAGTGTCTTTTTTTATCCTCCTTGGGGTCATTGGAGGTGCGATGCGAGATAAGAACGAGCAAATAAGGACAGGGGAAAAGACTCTCGCGCATTTTGCATTGTGCAGAGTACTTCAGATAGAAAACATGGAAGCCAACTGTTCGATGATCGCACACGTGAAATTCGAATCGTTATTCCGTTTTTAGTATAATTAATAATAATGCATTTAAAATCTATAATTGGTGTCGCGCAACAGTAGCAGGCCAAAGTCGAGCGCCATTTAAACGAGCGCATTTCAATCAATTTCGAGCTTCGATGGTGCATTATCTTTTAATAGCGGCCCAGCCGCCGCGCAGCGCGTGAGCAAGTTTTACGAAACTAGTTTCATCAGCGCCGCGGCGAACTTAATTTGAATGGAGTTTCGAATTTAAGGCATTGAGTGTACTGCTGCTGCTGCTACTGCTGCTCTATTCTTCTCTCCCACTCCCACTCTCAGTTCTGAATGCTTCGTGGGTATGGACAGCGATGATCAAACTTCATTACGATGGAGCGCATGAAGTCCTTAAATGAAGTTATGTACCAGAGACTAGACTGGTAGTTCTCGTGTGACCGCATACGGCCGTTTACATGGCGGAACGTCCTCTTTGCGGCAACCGTCCTTCTCTCTCTCTCTCTCTCTCCCATGTTTCTGTCTCGCTTTGGTTTATACACCGATACCAAGGGAAATTCTCGACTTCCGCAAGAGTCCGTTAACGTCAAAGCGTATCGATTCCTGGACAGTCAATGGTTCGGAAGGTAGGACTTCCGGGCATTCAAAGGAACGCATCGTCGCGGCCTTTAATGCACATATGCTGTGTCGACGCTGCTGCTGCTCTATACCAATCGTCGCAATGCTTTCTCTGTCACTGGTGAGATCAACTCACACCGCTGCAACTCTTGCAATGCGTAATCCCACTGTGAGATTTGGATTCGCGTTACTTCGCTGCGGCTCATTCAATACTTGCTCGCTTTTCATACTATGCATTCGGATTACGCATTAACCTAGTGAGCTATGTTCATTTTGTCTGTTTCTGGAAAATCTTGCTATTGCTGTAGTAGGTTTTTCATTCACTTGCTGATAAGCGGAAGCAGAGAGGTTTGACATTTCAAGTGGTGATGTTTTTCCAATAAAGACTTTACCCGCAAGACGAAAAGAAATTGTAAAATCAGATTTAAAAGTGCATCTTTAAGAGTATTGTTATTAGATTTTGCTAAGCTGCAATATTAAAATTTCTTAAAGTTTTGAAAGAACTCGCATAATGGAAGTACTTTCAAAATTGCTTTTGTATAAGAGTGCAACCATTTCTTGAGTATTTGAAAAATACAAGCAACAGGTGAAATTAAGTTTTCTAAGAGATGAAAACCGTAGAAAAAAGAACTATTAAACGATTCTAAAAGTTAAATAAACTCTGAAATTACATCAGAACTCGAGTAGTTTATCATTTCTAAGAGACTACTGTTTATGTTAGAAGGAAGGAATTCTTTCAGTTTTCTTATTTAAGGAAATGTTCTATTCGAAGAAAAACGTTTGAACCAATTTCATCTGTAAGTACTATAATTGTGTACTACACAACGCATTTCGGTGATTGCAGATCACCTGATAATTTTCATTATTTTAGGGATTTCTCTTTTTAAATATACTTTCATAAAATTCAAATGGTAAAATTACAAGTATAGCAAAAAATTGTCCACTCGAGAAGCTTTAATTTAAATTCATTGGATACAACATGAAAATAACTCAAACATTATTTTTGGGATTAAATCTTTGAGTGGATTTTTTTATCATTTTTTCGTGTTGGCTTGAGTGAAAGCTAGTGAGTTAAACGGATTTAGAGACTGGCAGGGAAGTCAATGTAATACTCTGTCCTCGGAAATACATTTTTTCTTATTCTTTTAATCTTCCGAGATATTTTTGTATATTTTATATTGTGTATATTCTTTATCAATATGTAAATCGTCTTCTTAAATTAATTATACTTAAACTGTTATAAAACTAAAATTTAGGAGGCTGAAGAACTTTGCCAGCATTCATGGTTATAGATTTTAAAGTCCAACAGAGAAAAATTAATTACATCCGCGAGGCAATAGATATAAGAGATACGAAAAAGTAGGTTCCCTACCACAATTCTTGGAAACTTATAGCCATTAAATGGGGTCATCACTTTCCCGCAGTACGAACGATTTCGATCGTGTGTGCGATGGCAAATTAATAGGTGCGAGAGTAAGCGAATGTGAGGGCAAAGAGAGAGAAGAGGGTTGAAAAAGCTATCGGAGCACGTTTAAGATTGATAACTTATAGCCTTGAAAAATGTAAAACCGATGCTCGGGGCGCGCTCACGGCACATTTCGCCTCGTCACTCGTTCGAATTCGAGCAGTCGGTTTTTTTTCCACTCGGTAAATACACAGCATAAATACACTCGTCCCCGCTCGTCTTTTTTCTAGGCCATTTAATTTTCCCCTCTGTAACTCACGCGCAGCTGAAAACTTTAATTAACAATAATTTTTTGCAGCCGGATTATTGGTGTTTTTTGTAATATTTATTCGCGAGAGCTTTTCGTGCTATTTGCTCACATTAAACGGAACTTCAGCCTCCGCCACTCGCCTATTATTTTATATATCTCCAACATAATGTACGCCGGCCGTTATTCATCATTTATGACCGTACCGTATCTGTTGAAATGAAAGGGGAAGTGCGGCAAGCAAACATTTTCAATTACGAGAGACGTTGCATTTATTAAATTCTTTTTTTTGCACAGGCGTGAATTTATGGAAATGCGCTTTCTCTCGTTTTTTCTTGTTTTCGTCGCTATACGAATTAGCATCCATAATTTATTGCCTCGAATTAAAATAAAAATGCTCATTTTTGCTTGTCGTATTACATATATGAGGCCAGTAATATGGGTGACAAATCAAATTAATTCTCGAAATACAGCACAGAGGTGTTAATTTGTATAAATATATTAAAAAAGAAGAACGACCACGGATTTTTAAAGGGATATATATGGGCGAAAAGCTATAAGCATACGTTACAAGTTGACGATAAAAGTAGTAAAGCTGAGAATAGACGCTATAAATTCAGATTCATAATTTCTGCCTTTCGATGCCTGGCGGACGCAATAAAAGAGTGCAATTTACCGGCGTGACATGACTCGGCTTCGGAGACGATGCTCTGCTCCTCTTTTGCTGCTCTCGCTCCGAATTATCTGGCGCATTTCCAATGTATATCGTAAACGTCTGCAATTTGTTGTCCCGATATAAACAGGATTATTGTATATTTAATATTTTTAGAGACACGCGGCGCGCGAACCCTCATTTTCCAATATGATTTTCGCCAACGGCGAGATAAATTTTAAGCATAATGAACTCGAGCGCGTCGCCCTGTCCATTATTTCCAAATATTTCGGAGCCATATATTAACACATCGAAAATAAATTTAATCGGCTTTATCTGAAACTGATCTCTCTCTCTCTCTCTCTCTCTCTCTCTGATATTTCGTCTATCGTATTATTTTATCTATCCCGTCGTCTGCTAGAGGACGCATTATTGGGTTTTTGACACTCGCTCGTCGAAATAACAACATAACGTAAACCAATAATCCTATTCTCTTTACTCGCATAATGTCACACTTAAATATCAATTCTCATTCGAGGGAAGCATCACCGCTATCGAGAACAACAAAACGTTAAGCGTGCAGCTATTATCGAGTCACGTTTACATCTATATAGCTGACGTAACTGTCACACCCAGCCATGTAACACTGCTTTATTTATTTCTCTTAAATCGCTCGAAATTCATTATTTCGCTCTCTGGGAGTTTTTCATTTTACGAATTTTCTCCTCTCTCGTGTACAGAGTAAATTTGCGATCAAGCTGGCAATTGCTAATAAGTGCATCATATTACGCAATTAACAAGCCGGGATACAGGTAAAATTTGCCCGAGCCTTTACGCCTCTAGCTCCCTGCTGCTGCTCGACAGGACAGAGAAAGAGAGAGAGGGAGAGAGAGAGAGAGAGAGAGAGAGTGCAGCTGCAGCAGGGAGCGAGGGAGCGAGAGAGAGCGAGAGAGAGAGAGAGAGAGGAGCGTACGTACGCTACAAATTGCTTTGGCTATTAATCGCGAGCTCGCGAGATCGTAATTGCTAACTCGTGCTCGCAAAATGGGCGCGCTAGAAGCTGATCGATTGACAGTCATCGGTCGAACGTCCAAACAGCCCGAAAAGCTCGGTCACGCGCACACACGCGTATACACATGCATGCAGATACACGCCGACGCCTATGCTTGATGCTGTACGCACACGGAATCTGATCTGCCAGCTCGTCGCCTCCCCTGCTTCCTACAATATGATTCTCTTATTTGACGTACATTCCATCTTCTTCTTAGTGGACTATTAAAATTGATGAGCAGTTATTAGTTGTACACAGGGAAGAAAAACAACAATGCAATTTTTCACTAGCACAACAAATGAGTATTTTCGTGTAGCATAAAAAATTAATATTTTACTTTCCGAAATGAGTGCAATTTATAAAAGTTTAAAAGTGTAATTAGGGGTAGAAATAGCACGCAATTAACAAGCGCGGACATTGGTTGATATTATAAATGGAAAAAGTAAAAAAAAAGTGTCTCTCCGGTTCGCATCTCTTTTGCCCATCGAAAAAAGCGAGGAACTCTTTGAAGTCGGAGTAATAAAGAAAGATAGAGAGAGATAGAGAGAGAGATAGAGAGGGAGAGAGAAAGAGTGAGAGCGGAGGTCGAATGAGAGGCAGTGAGGGAAGTGTTCCGTTGATGGGCTTTAAAAATCGCTTCTTTTTCCCTTTGTTATTAAATTCTTGTAATCAGAATGGCAAGAATAAGAGCCGACAGGAGGAGGAGGAGAGGATTCTTGGGGCTGTAGCGCGGCCGGGCTTCTTTATAGCATTCTTCAATTAAGCGAGCTCTTTACGAGTGCGCAATACGAGCCCCTTTGTGGACCACGGTCCGGCGGTACTATGCTGCGGTTCGTTTGTGTAATTAACGGCTAGGTTTGCACGCAGCTCTCCCCCTCCTGTGCTCTACTCCCTGCAGCAGTCCCGTTACCTCGGTGCACTCGTGCGCGAACTCTCTCCTCCATCTCCTTCATCCCCCGGCCCCCGTTCCCACCGCCGCACTGGCTTCTAATCTAATTTTTATTATTGTCCAACGGATCTCTGCACGATTTCGCTCCTTCGGCTTTCCGGCAAGCCGGAATGATTGTGTCTTTGCTTTTTACCCCGAGCGCGACGCTCTCAATGGATTTTTAGCGAGTGCAGCTGCTTGACGACTGCAGCCCAAGAGAGAGAGAGAGAGAGAGAGAGAGAGCTGTGAATGAGAACGCTTTGGTAGTGGCTGCCGCTGCTGCTGCTTGCGCGTGCCGGTGCGTTTCGACAAATTGCCAACGCTAATTCTTCAGTTGAGCAGGTGCTTTGATGTAAAACGCTAAATTTACCGGGACAAAAGAAGCTCGCTGCTATTTCTCGTGTAACGCAGTTTCGCCAAGACAATGTTAACGAGTGATTAAGGTGGTTATAATTGGATTGGTGGATTCTTTCACTGCACGGGATAACTTCGTGGAAAAAGGTACTTCTTGCGAGTAATAGCAAACTGAATCGTTCAAGCGACGAACACTAGGTATTTGTTTTCAAATAATGCTCTTTCTCTTGCCGTTGGCGGCGGCTATATCGTGTTTTGGACAGAGTAAAGCAGCCGAGCAAAGCGTCCGAGGAAACAAGGAGCGAGTCTGTCGGGGAGAAATGTCTTGCAAGAGTCCACGAACTGTCGAGATATTCTGCCTAATATTTTTCAAAATATGAAAAACCGATAATGAGTTTGCAAGTCGAGCATTTTAAGCATATTTAAATGAAAAACTGACTTTTGCCACATTTGCACGAGATAAATTTATACATAGAAGTGAACGAGGCTAGAATGAAAACGGTAGGTATAGAAGGGGTCTTGGGAAATTTCATGATGGAAAACTCATTTAACCCGATGCGTAAACGTTAATGCTCTTGAATACGAAGTCGACGTTTTAGTGATAGAGGGTGAGAGAGAGAGAGAGAGCGTGGGTAAGGAGGTACTGGGGTGGGCGTACGAGAGCCCGGGTCGGTAATTAAATTCCTTGACGAGTCAGTGACAGGGGGTCTTGCACCAATTTGCCGGATGATTAGGTATGTCGGGAAGATTGCCAGTACTTAACGTCCGGCTAGTGCACAGAGAGAGAGAGAGAGAGAGAGAGAGAGAGAGAGAGAGAGAGAGAGAGAGAGGGGGAGAAAGAGAAAGAGAGGGGCAGCCCCAAAGAGCCCGAAGATTTATTCCACCTACCGGACGTGTCAGAAACGAGCAAGCGAGTTAAAGGGTTGGACGAGAGACTATGTCTCTCTCTCTCTCTCTCTCTCTCTCTCTCTCTCTGTGTGTGCGTGTGTGGAGAGAGAGGGAGAGAAAAAAGCTCGTTTCATCTTTACGAGCGGGCGAAAAAGCCGCCTGCTGAAACAAAAGGCCTACGTACGGGGGGTGGGGGGAATTCGCACAGCATCGAAGCAATTAACTCCGAATCTGCCAGCTCCCATCCTCTCTCCAGCACCCCTCTTTTTTACCCCATTCCCCCGGTCGCGGAGACGTGTAACAGACAGAAATACCCATACACGTGTGTGATGGACTCCCCCGTACAAAGGGATTAATTACGACATAATGAAATCTTTTTCGAGCTTCCGACCCTTCGTTCTCCGTTCGGACCTAGCGGAATATTCCTATATACCCTGCTTACCTTGAAATATAAATTTTTTTGGATATGCCCAGAAAAAGTAAAGCCGGTATTATCTTTTTTTTTTTTATTTTCGAGACATTTCTGGAGAATTTGAACGTGGAAGCAATTAAATCGAAGCAGTCAGCTTAATGGCCTCGCCGTTTTCGTTGCAAGCTGCACAAGCCTTTCCGCTTAGCTCTTTAAAAACCGCACATCGTGTCTCGAAATGGTTTAGACTCAATTATTACCGGTGCGTGGCAGTGGGTGTAAGTATAACAGCCCTATTGGGTCGAGGCGGGTAGGCGGGAAGAGGTAAGCGAAACTCCCTGCGAATAGTTCGCTCGCTCCGACTGAGCTTTATTAAGTGATTGGCAACGCTTGATGGATATCGCCATGCTGATAACTTTATCACTACAGCTAACTCCCGCGTGCGCGCGTACACAGATTCGCTCTCTCTCACTTATTCTCCGCTATTTCGCCGGGGCTCTACTGCACCCCGGCACATACACGTCAGCCATTTACAGGCGCGCACTTTCCATTACTCACCTCGTCGAAAGCTCCTGCGCGGATACTTTGGCAATGGAGTGAGGTGAGGCGGTGGCGGCGGAGGCGGCGGAGGC
>UELU01141285.1:53393-65112 GCA_900490025.1 Megastigmus dorsalis
GTGGGGGGGGGGGCGAAGGCAGAAGAAAGAGACGTTTAGTTGGATGTATAGAGAAGAGGGGACATATGGGGAGAGCATGCATGCAAGCTCAGTCGGCCGTGCGCGCTTCTACGTGCGGTGCGCTGCTGCATGGCCCAGCTACGTGTGCGTGCATTATTTGCACGTGACGAGATTTTATGACTTTAACCAGGCAGCTTTTGAAACTTGCTGCTGCTGCTGCTGCCGCTGCTACTGCTTCTCACCCGCATCTCTCTCTCCCTCCCCGCAGCCTCTATGATAAAGTGCGACTGTAGATAAAGCCGCGTCAAAGTTTGCCAACAACGACGACGACGACGACGGCGCTTGTCGCTGCCGATTATTTTGCCACGGATTTCATTTCTGGCCTTTGAGTTACGGCTCCCGTGCCTCAAACTTTCCCATGTGCCCTCGTTATCGCGTACCTGCAACGACTGAATCACGCGCATTTACGTCCTCCGCGGATGCAATGTATTATAATTACATGCAGCCAGTTCAGCTGATGTTCGCGTTTTTCAGCGTGGGCTTTATCCATATAAATATATATCGACGAGTTATAGGATTGTTTTATTAAGGCGCGAGGCGGGGGTGGCGAGAGTTTAGTTTCAATCGATTGGTCGCCGAGCCGCTGCTTGGCTCCGCGGATTCATATTCGGAATTTCATGTGGTACTAGCACTTTGAGAACGAGAGAGGATATATCGATACAGTCAAGGACGGACATTAACGTTCCGCAGCTATTTCTGCCCGTACTATTTCAGTCTCTCATGTATCCTTAAACGGAGTATTATTTTAGGTGGATACGATACCACAGCCGCGGCTTGTGCCGGTATAGCAGCCGCGACTATGCACCTGTCACACGCTGCTCGCCGAGAGGAGCGACACTCGCTTTCGATGCAGCTTCAAAATTACGAGCCTATTCAAAGCGACTCGTACGCGCTCTAAATTCAAATTCTTGCTTTTATCGTTGTATTTCGTTTCAGCGGAACGACTGAGAGAGAGAGAGAGAGAGAGAGAAAGAGAGGGAGAGAGGGTGAGGGGCAGAGTTTATATGTATAGAGAGAGCGAAGCCATTTCCGCCGCAGGGAAGAAAAAGAAATTCCGCGGTGCATTGTCGGATCCTCTTCGGCGTACCGCAAAGTCTTCGGCTTCTCCCTCTCTCTCTCTGCTGGTGCTGCTGCCACTACTACTGCTGCTGCTGCTCCCCCACCCACTCAAGCTCTCGTCTCTCTCTCTCTCTGCTCTAATTACGCGAACCGCAATTACCGGCCTTGCAGCGCGGCCTGTATTATGATGTAGCGCGGCGGTTCGCCGTATCGAGATGTCCTAAGATATGAGCTTTACATGCGAGGCGAATCGGTTAATTGCTAAGATCCGATTACTACGTGCGCGGCATGTGTTTGCCACTGGCCGCTGCTCTAATCCCGCTGACCACGTGCTCAACCCCTCCTTCTCCTCCTCTTCCGCCTCCTGTGTTGCCGCCGCCACATTCTGCGTGTTGCAGCGGCTGTTAGGCGAGCGAGGGAGGCACGACCGGGAATTCCTTATCGACCCCAACTTACCCGTTTCGTTAATTGCTTTTTAATTGCGCGATTATTTAGCTCGACCGTCACCGGCTACATTTAATTCAACCTATTTATTCAGCATTAAAAAGCATCGATCTTCGTCTCGTTCGGCCGCGCGTGATCCTCTTAAGCCCGTAAACTTTGAGAGATAATAAGTCGCCAGCTTCTAATTCGATGGCTGCAGTAGTTTTCTCGTAAAAATTCGGCGCTCCTTGCTTGGAAACTTTAACGACATTAGCTCGCACAGTTCAGTTGGTTAATTGGTTGAACAATCGTTGTCGCGGTAATTTGATGCTCTGCTCCGAATACGATGGCATAATTTGTTTGCGCTATACAGCGAAAGAAAGCCAGCTACTTCGTCAATTGACAAACATAAGCCGTCGCACAGACGACGGCAGCAGCAGCAACAACAACACGCAGAGACTGCGACAGCGGCGGCAGGTCCAATTAGCCCAGACTTCCTGTGTATGCTCACTCGCGTGCGCTCACTCGCCAAGTTTTATTTATCTTCGAGACAAGTCTATTGATCGGTTGCCTTACCTAACGAGCTTCGATATACACGTCGGAGCAAACCAAACGTTTCGTGCTATGTGCCTCTCTCTCTCTCTCTCTCTCTCTCTCTCTCTCTCTCTCTAGCCAACCATATAGTCGAGCTGCTAAAGTATCGAGAGAGGCGAGCCGAGCCATCGCTAGCGTCACGCTCGGACTTTCAATCTCGGGCAATCCAAGTTTGGCTCTGGGAAGAGAGAGAGAGAGAGAGAGAGAATCGCACGGTTCGTTGATCCGTGAGTGGTCACTTGGAAGCTGGCGAAGAAGGGACCACGGGAGGACGCGCGGCTCGTTTCCCCCTCTCTAATCATCCTAAATGCCGCTCACTTGCCGGACATTTCCGTCCTAAGATGTTGACTTTTGCTCCCCCTGCAATCGCCGCTGCCATCGCGAAAGCTTCTCTAGCAGAGTGGAGTCTCTCTCTCTTTGCCGCGCGGCACACCGGGGACTCGGTCTCCCCATCGAAAGTTCGCCTGGCCGCGCGGAACCACATCGACGTCCGACGGCTGATGTTTCCGATCAAACTAGCCGCCTACCAATGGAAATCCTGAAATGCTCCCTTCCACGAAGCCTTTGGCCTCTATAGAGTCGAGCCTAGGCGTATGAGCCAATGGAGTCTCTCTCGACCGTAAACACTAGACGAGTTTTCCTTCTTGTCTGATAAGTTTATCCTCGACCAGAGTAAACACTTGATGACTTAATGCACTGCAATGACTCGGAATGGCAATAACAACTTACTTTCTCGAGACACTACAAAGTAGCAAACGCGTGGTGAACCTTAGCCTGACTTAATTATTAAATTTAATTGAAAATACATTATTCTCTCGAGCAAGTGAATTATTGAAATGAAATATCGGTAGACATTCGATCATTCGCAGCGGCTGCAAGAAATCCTTCACAAAGAAAACCTGTCTATATAATGCCGTGTTGCATTGCAGCTCTTCCACGTAATTACAGTCCTCGCGAGTAGCAGCAGATACTAGTGTATTGAGAAAGCAGCAGCAGCAACAGAGTTGAATGTATCGAGTTTTCTCTTACTCCGACGATGACATAACCAGTCGATAATACGTCGGCATGTGAATCTTTGCAGAGTGTCGAGAGAAGAGAAGAGACTGAGAGGAAAAGAGAACCCGAGAGAGTGAGAGAGAGAGCCTGAGAAACTGATTTAAAGTTTCCGCCAGGAGTTACCAAAGTTGTCGGAAGAGTTTTGCGTTGTCGCTCGCGATGTTGTCGTTCTCGTCGTAGTTGCCTACGTGAAAAGAGAGAGAGAGAGAGATAGAGAGAGAGAGAGAGAGAGAGAGAGAAAGAAGGAAAAGGTCGACGACGCGCAACGTTGCTGTTGGCAACGCCATCATAGTATCTTGAGGGAAAACCAAAGTGTCGGAACAATTACTAGCTCTTAATTATTGATCCTTCGGAACGAGGAATCAATTTTCTCCTCCACTTCCTTCTACTTTTGAGGCATTTATTTCTTTTATTCTACATACTTCGATTCCTCTTCCTTCGCTCCATGCCCCCTTCATCTCTCGTAAAATCGTCGAGAAGTGCAGTGCAGCTATACACACGGCCAGCCGCTATAACTGTTTCGGTATTTTCTACTCGCCGGCACTTTTGCTATTTTCGATCCACCTTTTCTTCGTTCTTTCCCTCTCGCTATACTTTTTCTCTCTCGCTTTTTTCCCTCCCTCCCCCTCACCTTTAAGTTTTACTTCTCTTTTACAAAGGGAACACGCGGGCGCGCGCGTCTCTAGTCTGAAGATCTCCCACTTCGAGTACTCGGAAAGTAAGAGGTCCTTTCCTTTTAAGCCATCGGCCGCTTAAAGTCATTCTTTTCGCACGAGAAACTTGAGTCGAACATCTTCAAGAAAAGTCTATTTTCAGTGCCGCGCCGTCGCCGCCGCTACACGCGGTTAGTCTACACTCTCAGTTCCTCCGGGATGCCGATAAACAATAGCCTCGCTCGCTTCTACATATACAAGTTTTAAAGGAGCTCGTGAATAAAGGAATTCCGTATCGCTGCCTAATACATCACAAAAATAAAAGCTGGCGCGCAATTTGTTTTTCTTTATATTTCGCAATAAAAAGGCAAGGCTTTCGACCTCGTTAAAGTTTTCGAAAATTAAGCGCGAATTAAAATTTCTTGGTCATTTCAGCACGTTTAATTCGACGTTCCAGGGCAAGAGAGAACTTTTCTGCGCGCACAAGGACTTTATACCCACAGACATTGCAGCGCGAGTGCGTGCAGCGCCGGGAAATGAAAAAGTTGTTACATCCTCGGCTTAGAATGTGCAAAATTCGCGGCCGTTAAAACTGGGCGGCTGTATATATAAGAGGCCCCTATGCAGCTCGCACTCTGCAATCGCATGTAACGCAAGTAGATAATAGCCGGTGAGCAACGAATTGACTTGACCTACTTTAAAATATATACGCAGTGAGAGGGAGAGGAGAGAGAGATGCTAGAAGAGCTAATTCAACGCTTATAATTTACTCTTGGTACAAGGGCTTGTAGAGGGGCGGCGGCTCGGCGGCCGAACCGATGCAATTATTTCTACTCCTCTAAACAAGTAGCAAGAGCAAAAGCGCGGAGCTTTGCGGTGAAAATGGGCAACGGAGAGCAGCAGAAGCCAGGGAAAGGCGGGAAAAAAGAAAAGAGCGAGTGTCTTGGTTTGCCTGCGGGGGAGTGAGACAAAGAGAGAGAGAGAGAGAGAGAGAGGTAGAAAGAGATGGAGGTAGTCGTCGGGAGTAGTCGGTGCAGTACGCGGCGGCGGAGGTGTGTAATGTGTACAAGTACGAGGTATGAGAGTGGAGGAGAGGAGGAGGAGGAGAGAGGTTTGCGGGGAGCTCGGATTAGCGCGAACTGGAAGAGACTGGCGGTGGCGCGCGGCGCAGTACCGCCTTTCCTAAATGGGATGCAAAGTACACGAGGGTTGGCTGCTGCTGCCGCCGCCACCGCCACTGCCGCTATACGGCTGCGTACGTATTTCATGCAATGCATCCACGGTCTCTCTCTTCCTCTCTCTCTCTTCCTCTCTGTGTAATCCATTGCCTGCCAGGGACACTGTAAGTAGACAAGCCGGCTCACTCGCTCTCTCTCTCTCTCTCTCTCTCTCTCTCTCTCTCTCTCTCTCTCTCTTACTCTGGTGCACTGTTGCGACGATTCAAACTCTCGTGGCTTTATGGCACTTTGCGTAATTGACTTCGCCTCGCGTGTACGCCTACGCGCTTTACGCTAGCCTGCGTCTGCCTATCATGCGCGAACGTCTCTGCCTGTGTGTGTGTGTGTGTGTGGGGGATTGCGTAACTCGAATAGCGCACTATCAGCGTCACATGCCGGGCGATAATTATCCGACGATCTCTTAGTCCGGAGCACGAGGAGTAATTATTGAAACTGATGTTGCTGCTGCTGCCGCTGAGACTTTCGCTCTCGCGGCCACGCGGACTATAGCCAATTGCTTTTGATGAACGCGCATCGCTGCTGTCTTTGAGGGCTGGGAAATCGAAAATTCACTCGTCGCTGCTCAATATTTCACGGCGAAATACTGCCATCGAGTAACTTTGCCCCTATGCATTACTTTTTAATTCTCATAAATACTAAAGAGATTGGCACACGCAGCTGCAGCTGCAGCGGCGAGTCCCGTAAAATTTTAATACCGCCAAAGACATTTTCCGCGGACTTTTAAGTTTGCCAGCGCGGAATATTACTTTGATAATTAAAGTTCTCTGGGCACACAAATAAAGGGGGGAGGGGGGCACTCGGGATTTCATAATTAATATTTGTGTAGCGAAAGTGGAGATTGCCTTCAAGTTTTTGATACGAGCTCACCCATATTTTGCTTCATTAGAGCCATTCTGGTAAACTTACGATATTACTCTTGTGATACCTATATATAGTCCCTGTAATTAATGAATCTAGCAATACGTGAACTAAGGCTTAACTGATTATATTTAACTAACTGGAAGAGTTGGCTTTGTTTCTCAACTTTTAATTCGCGATTCTTAAAAATGTAGGCTAACTTTTACCTTCGCATGCGGTAATTACTGCAAGTATCCGATTCTATCGATAATCCAAAAATATTTAATTATTTGCGACTGCGTGCATAAGAATCCACTCAACGTTTTCAGCGGAACAAGTTTTTAAAAGGTATAATCCATTGATAGTTTAATCGCCAAGTGAATTAAAATGAAATCTCCTCGATTGACTCGAATGAGGTTAAATAACCAGACAAATCTACCTTATCCCTTTGCGTATTCAGCTATCAGTTGTATTCAACTACGGCAGCGCAGGATCTTTAACGAATATAGTTCTAAGAAACAGACCGATCCTCTAACTAGTGAAATATATCTTTTTCCTGATCTTAAAAAGGACTTGAGAGAGAGAGAGAGAGAGAGAGAGAGAGAGAGAAAATTTGTGGATACTTGGAGATCCCCAAAGTATTTTCTATCGCGGAGAATGTAGTGCTTAGTTGGCATAAGCTACTACTGTATTTCACTTCCACGAGAGCTGCGTATTGAAAAGCAGTAGGACTCTTATCTCGTAATCTTTTTTCCCTTTCATATCGGATTAACAACATTTTGATCGGCTCAAGTCCACTTCAAAAGGCCAGATTATCAAAGAAATTATAAAAAAAAATTTTTTGCTCTCAACGCACAGTTGCTTGAGCTCAAAAATGTCGAATGTCGCGTTGATTCTTTTTTTTTTTGAACCCACTCTCAATGACGATATATCCATAGAGCTGCTCCCTTGACTAAACGCCTCTCTATGCTAATGCAATTAAATTTCCCATTTCGCACCATATCCTTTTTTTTGCTCGCCCCATTGCTGTTTTACGTGGCGATACGTGGAAATACAATTGTCTTTTTAAACGCTGAATGTATTTTTTTTTCTCTCGTTGCAGAAAGGTGGAGCTGGAACTAGAGACGAGGAGGTAGAGAAGGTATACGAGAGGATGGACACGAGGTCGGGAGCTCGTCAGGGAGGCTAGAAGAGCCCCGCAGCGGAGCTCCAGGCGTCCCAGTGAGTTGTTCTCCGCAGTTTTAATTTTCTGAAATAACGACGTTGTAATTCCAACTAGGAAAACCTTCTAGCGTATGATGCCCGTTTACGGGGGCTTCCGGCCCCGGTTAACGTTCGCCCATTTCACTCGCGTTTAGCCTCGGCGACTCTCTTTCCTGTGTTGCTGATGACATTTGTATAGTCCCCTCCTTTCACTTCCATCTTCATTAAACTTTTTGCGCAATCCCAGGGACGATTCTTCCGAGGCGAGAGAGAGAGCGAGAGAGAGAGAGAGAGAGAGAGAGAGAGAGAGAGAGTTCTCGCGGTAGGTGCAACCTCCCCCCATCTTAATTTCAACAATTTCCCTCCCGTCCTTTACTCTCCTTTCCTACTTTTCTCTCTCTATCTCTCTCTTTTCTCTATCCTTCTCTCTCTGCTCCCTTTCCGGCTGTCCGCCCATCGCCGGAGCTTTAACGAGGGTATTAAAGTGTTTCGACGTCACTAGCTCGAGTGGATTTACAAGTATTAGCTAGACCCGCTGATACTGACAATAAGAATCTCGAGCCGCTCATGGTAGGGCTCCTTCAGCCACTTGACCCTGAATCTGGCAGCAGCCTCGTTGACACACTGCGATCTGTCGAGTCTAGCACTTTTTTTTCGGCTGCTTTTTGCTATACCTACCACCACGAGAAACCAGACCAAGTGGCTGCTTCAAATTCATTTCCAATTTTAAACTGCGGCCTTAATGATGGCAAAAAAATGAGTTCTGCGCACCCGTCGAGTCGCGACCACGATATATAGTTTGAATTTAAAGATTTTAAGTACGCGAGTCGATTTTCCTCGCGAGTTGGATCCGCGAGTTTGCTCGTCTCGACAAATGAATTTCTTCGCGATGGAAATTAAAACTTGTAATTTAAATTTGAAATTAAAGTCTTCGCGAGTCGCGATTCCTTAATAATTTATAGTGGTAAATTGGTAAGAAGCCAGATCGAGTATTTTTTCATAAATTCCTTTTCCGCTTTAAATTGGAGTATAATACTGATGAAAACGAGCCTCATTTAAAAAAAGCAGAAAACGGGGCAATTGCGAATGGTACTATGTATTTATGCTTTATGAAGTTCTGCAGATTCAATCGATGAATATGAACGAAACTTCTTCGGAAATTATTAATTATAATTTCAAGTTCTTATTTAAACACTCGTGCAAACAGCCGTGTTTTGATTAAAATCTTCATTGGTTTGACAAACAAAATGACAACATATCTGTTTTCCATTTCATGGAACAATTCACTCAATTCACATTAAGATCAAAATTCAGTCAGATTGTTCAATTCTTTTTCGATTTTAAACACTAAGTATAGAGCTTAAAAAAAAAAAAAAGAAAAATCCAGGCGTAAACAAACCGAGTAGCGGCAGTACATTTCCTCCATGCACATAATACAATTTTCGAGATAGCAGCAAGCGATTAGTCGGGCAGTCGTCGTATCATTATCATGAAGCTCGCGGTATAGCGACGGTACATCAAAAAATTGTCGTGTCCCCGAGTAAAAAGTATAATGCAAAGTTGCCTCAGAGACGGCAAACAATACGCGATGGACGCACGCCCACGCGCGCACACTGAAACCGAGAGAGTGAGAGAGAAAGAGCGTTTTATAGGGGCCTTGCCGCGGAGGTGTTGGTACACGAGGTGGAGCGAGGTAAAGAGTTAAAGGTAAACAGGCTGCAGAGCAGAGCTGGACGGGGCGCGAGGAAACGCAGAGAACGAGATAGCGCGGAGAGAATGGCTCTGGAGCTGAAGCGAAATCGAGAGAACAACGGAAAAAGAGGCGATAGAGAGAGAGAGAGAGAGGGAGAGAGGGTTTATATGTATATATGTGTGTATACTGCATATATAGGCTCGAGCGAGGGATGCAGCCAGACGAGTAGAGCTATTGTTACAAGATGTGGGTCAGCCAGCCAGGCTTTCTCTTTACCTCTGTCTATGTAGTTTCCGGCAGCGTGTCGGTGGTGCGCGCGCGCTTTGTTGCATCGGGGTCTTCGGCCCTAGCGCTCTCTCTCTCTCTCTCTCTCTCTCTCTCGCTATATATATATACGTGTATAAAGGAATAAGAGAGAAACAGCCATATAGAGAGAGAGAGAGAGAGAGAGAGAGGAGAGGAAGATGGCGAGCAGAGCGGCGGGCGACGCTAACGTTGTGTCAACAGTGTGCGCCAGCGTATATATACACCCGCCATGCCCGCGTCGCTTTTATATATATCGCTAACTTATTCAATATTAAAAGCTGGCGTGATGCAGCCGAGGCGGTCGAGAGTATTCTCGTGTTCTCTGTCGTCGTCGTTCGGTGGAGGGACGCCGCTGCCACCGTTGCGAGAGAGCTTTTGTGCCGCTGCCTCTGCCTGCAGCCTATACCTATATATCCGCGTATACGCAGCTACATACGGGGGGAGGGTGTCAAGACAATTTCACAAGCCACTACGCCGCCGAGAGAGAGAGAGAGAGAGAGAGAGAGAGAGAGAATTCACTTGTTTCTCACGCTCCCACTCGTCAAGGACGAGGAGAGGATGGATTCGGACACTCGCTACTACTGTGCCGCTTGAATGACGCGGATCGCTCTTTTGCATAATTTTCACTCGATGCCCCGCGCAGCCCGAACAGCTTGATTGAAATTCTAATCATCAGTCGCTTTCCGCTCGCTCGAGCGCACACCGAAACTTCTTCTTGTTTACGCCGGGTGCCACACGAGCATTGAGAGAGCGTATCGTTCAAACTATTGCCTATCGTAATATTAGCGTAGGCCCGGCTTTTTTACCTTTACGCCGATGGATGTTGTAGCTTTAGCGTTGCTGATATTGGATAAACTTCCAAGGGTTTTTCCCCCCTTTTTAGTTTTGCTCAGTGCAGTAGATTGTTGTTAAATATTTCACGATTTTATTATTAAAAATGTTTAATGAAAATACTTCCGTAATCTAGTTTAATTATATCCTGACAGCTGAGTTCACTAGTCGATGCATATGGAGCCTTTTGCTTAATATGTGTAAGTTGAAACGGATGAGAATGTCTATTCTCTGGTACTTATTTAACTGTTTTAAAACTTTCCTTTTGTAACGAACACATTTTTTTAATTTAATGTTTCTGTACCTTATAAATATAAATACAGAGTATTAACGAAAAAAATCCTTCAACTAAATTTTTATTTTAATGAAAGAAAAATAGCAGCAATTTTCATTATAAAACCTTTTCTATTTATATCTTATTGCCGTTTTTAATTCCTGAATAATTTTCACTAAAATAGACGTTAATGCTCTTCTTGACAAAAATGAAAGAGTTATGTTGAAACGTGCATAATCCACGATTCGGAAAAAGGCTGCATTTAAACGATTTATTCTTTACCGCAAAGAGCGACAAATTGAAGCTGACGAAACTGATTTGCACGTGCAATGATCGAAGAGTGCAATGTAGGTATAAGCACAGGTATAGGTATACAGAGTCGAGTCGAGAGCAGCGAGATCCCCGAATGTTTTAACTGCTCGGATCGCCTTATTTTCTCATTTAAATGTTGATGGCCTTAGCGGGGGAAGCCATTATCCGATGCGCTTGACAGTCGAGGCTTTGGCGTACATTCGCCCGCGAGCCACGAGTTTCCCGCTCCTCGAGACGCGAGAGATGATTTGATTTTCGTCGTCGTGGCTCTGCCGGAGTAGCGCCAATGTCTACGAGATCCAAGAGATTTCAGACTCTCGGTGCTGTGCGCTGGATAAGTGAATAAAGCAACTCTGAGCTCTCGGCACAGCCATCGACTCAACCCTTTATACCTTGAGTTGCTGCTGCTGCTGCTACCGCGTTTTTGTCTAGCGAATGAAACACGAGTGCAACTATGATGGTTCCTCGCTATTACATGCACCGAGAGAGCTGAGAGGGCCAATAATTACAGCGCAACATTTATGCTAATGAACTTAAGCTCGATGCTAATCAGGTCACAGGAGTGGGCGAGTGAGCAGTTGCGTACCGCGCGATTTTTCATGTATATAGATATATAGTTATGCACCGTACGACTCTACCGAGCTTTGCAATAACGAAGCAGCAAAAGAGCGAGCGACAGTTTAATCACAGCGGCGGCAATCAGAGGATTTTTCATTATTCATCGGGGCTGGTAAAGTTAATAGGAAAATTCTTTTCCTCCGCGAACGCACAATAGAAATTGAGGGGACCGCAGGAAATTCAATTGTAAGGATAGTGGAGCTATGTAATTGAAAAAGAAAGTGACCACCGCGCGACGGTGGGTGACGGGGCGCATGTATCGTGCGTACACAGAAACTAAACAGCAAAGGGATTCTCGCAATTACAGCAAAGCTCTCGGAATGATTAAAGATAATTTTGGAATAGCTCGAGCCTTGATCTCGAAACGATTGTAGATTAGTGTTTCGTACGGTCGGGCGCATGGCTTTTCTCTATCTTTCTCTCTCTCTCGCTCGGTGTGCGCAAAGCCAGAGACGGGAGAACGAGACAGCGTTTCGCGTAATTACGGAAGTTGATTGAACGCACCAAAGGATCGCGTTTCAGCTGCAGAGCGCAAGGAGTGGAAGAGGGGGAGGGGGGGGGG